>JANAVB010000194.1:24206573-24346573 GCA_029216955.1 Iris pallida
TGTTGATCATTCTTTTTTCCTTACGTTTCTTCTCACAGAATGTATCCACTTCTTCTCACTACGTTTCAGATCTTTTTCTTATAATATAATATGCACTTGAGATCAACCTTTTTGGTATCTTTATTTAACTTGTCTGCTATAATAAGCTTTAAAGTAGCAGAAAGTTTCTAGAGTTTTACATTGGTTCCTTGAGATTGCACACTGTGGCTAATAAGAAACGACTAGCTACCTGTCAATTAACCTTTCCTGTTTGATGGCAAGCCCTCATCTTTCCCATTGTGGCCTTGACCAGTATTATGGCAGCAATTCAGAGGGTGGTTGACAGTATCAGGTGGATATATGATCACAATATCTTCATTTGTTATGTCAGTATCAAGTTTTGGCAATAGCTGACCTGGGTTTAGTAGGAAAAGCCAATGGAGATGATGCTACGGACTGATACGATATGTTTTTGGTTCAATCTACTAAAGCATTCAAAAATCTCATATACTATTTCTTAGAATCTCACTAAAATACAATATTATCCTGCTGTTGCTTATCAATTTTTTTAATATGATTTAATAGAGAAGTTTCACATTTATAAAGAACATAACAGTCTTCAAATTGAAAAAACAAGCTGTTTGAACATTACGATTCTTTTGGTAACATGAACAGTCAAACCCCCCCCCCCCCCTCCTCTCTCTCTCTCTCTCTCTCTCATTTGAGTGGTTCTATTTTCACGTTCATGAGAATGCTCACACGAATCCATGTGGGATCTCTTGTCCAGAGCTTTGCTGGGCTCATCTTAATGGAAGAGGACCCACTCTCACTGCAGAATCTCATGGCCTCAATTTTGATTGTGCGTTCATTTTCACTGCCAGTACTGCTGAACATAACAAACATAGTTAAGCTTTTATTTCTACTAATTTTCTCCCTTACTCCTCCACCATCTAATTTTGAAGTTAACCCTTTTCTCATTTTATGGATTTACATTTTATTCTCCACAAACAATTTACACAAAGATAATTCACAGATTCTGTCTCTCATGTTAAGATCACAAGTAAAGCAAAAAAAAAAACTATTTGTAGCTCTTTAATATGTGCTAATTCATGTTCTAGAAAACTGTCAAAGAAACCTTTTGTTGTTTTGACTATATTGTATGATATCCTTATAGCAAGACCTTAATTTGAACCATTGTGGCTATTAAGGGTGTATATGTATAGTATGCTTCATGTGCACACTATGGAGCGACCGGTCTTCTTTGTCAAAGGAAATTCTTCAAACTATTTTTATGATGAACAATTTTTTTCTTCCATGGTTCGTATTTTGATACCTGACCTTTGAGAATGTAAAAGCTTTCATCGTTTTACTTCGAACAATTTGTTCTATTACATTGTTTCTCTTTTCACATTCCAGGGGACAGATCAGAGGCAAATAAGCTCTGATCAAGATCATAATTCAATGCTCAAAGTAATCTGCAACCAACGTGATCGTTTCCGGACACGCTTACGTGAAACGGAAGAGGTATGGCATTAATACTATTTCTGAGCAGAATACCTATCTTTTGCATTTTAATAGTATGCCTCGTCTTCTAGTTCTCATTGACTTGTATATTTTTCTAGGAAACAAGGCAATTGAAAGAGAAGATAGGGGTATTAACAGCAGAATTGGAGAAAACCAAAGCTGATAATGTAAAGCTTTATGGAAAGATTCGTTATGTTCAAGACTACAGCCAAGAAAAGCTTGTTTCTAGAGGACCAAAGAAGGTTCTACACAAATTATATGCTACTGTTGTAAGTATTTTTCTCATGCATATTGCATTAACCTTCTGCTTCTCATCAGTATGCAGAAGATGTTGAAAGTGGTTTAAGTTCAGATGTTGAATCCAAGTACAAGAAGATGTATGAGGAGGATATAAATCCTTTTGCTGCTTTCTCAAGAAAGGTTTTAACTTCTTAATTTTTTACATTTATAAATATGAATGAAAGGTTTGATTCTATGTTGGGCCTTCATGTCTTTAAAATTCTGTCTTCAGGCCTTAAATTAGATGATATTTCCATGAAGTTGTTTCCATATTAAGTTTATATCCACCCCTCATGGCTACGTCTAATAGTTTCAGAACAATTGGGTGTATAGTTTAGACTGTTTTCTTACTCCAGGAGAACTATAATGAAATGTTTATATAAAGCAGGCTGCAGGCCATATACCTGAATATGTTCACTTCTTATGGATTCATCATTCATGAAATTTTGTACGTAGGTTTTGCGACACTGAATATGTTCACTTCTTATGATTTCACTTCGGACGAATGCTGAGGTATCACTACATACTCGTTAGTGTGAGCATTTTATCAGTTGCATTCTCATGTTTACTTACCCCCAAATAGAATGAATAGTGCAATTTAATGTTATTGGTCTCGTTTCATGTAATGAAATATTTTATAAACTTCATCTTGAAGGTGAATCTGGGGAACCTACATTCCCCTGCTTGGTCCTACGTTCAGTTGCACATGTTATTCGGCTTTATAGTATGTCCCTTGTGACAGAAAGTGAGGTACTTTCCAATTACATTGCTTGCCAGGCATGTTGTGTATGTTAATGCATGGGGGCATCCAAGTTACTGACTAGGATGTGCATTTGCACTCTGTTTGCATGTTTCCAATATTTTATTATAATAATAGTTGATATATGAGGCGGGAATACTTATATCATGTAATCCTTTTAGTAAAATTATATAAAATGTATTGGTTGTACAGACACTCCTTTGGCACGACAGTAGTCTATATAAGATTCTTGTGATATATTATTTTCCTGTCAAAGAGTTATTTCTTTGGTATTATTTAGTATGTCGCACCTTGTAAAATGAACTGTATACCTTCACTATTTTATCCGTCTCTGGATGAAAATCATTCGGTGGCAAGCTGTTTCGACTTCGCTAGATTGGTGAATGCTTCAATCAATGGACAAAGAAGTTATGGTCTAGGTACATAGGGGAAACAAAAATAGATGTAGCTAACTGCAGCTTTCCTTGACCTTATAGTGCAGGTCTTATCATCAGGATTAATTAGTAGATGTAACATCTCTTATCCTGAGAACAATATGGCCTTAATATGAACGAAAAATATATAAGAAGTTGCAGTTTGCAGTTGAATTCTTCTATTGTTGTGCAACTGCGATGGCTATACAACTTTCCTTCTTTGATGACGAAGTAATCATTTTGGAAAAGAAAAGAAAAGAAAAATATTATGGGTGGGCTGATTATTAAATACACATGTAAACGTTTTGATGGTTATAAGTTATAACTATCTGCTAGCCATGATCTCAAAGTTAAATGACGCTTTTGCATGTCCAACATTTGGTAAACATGGGATTTGAATTAAATTGAGGACATATACCTGTATTTTTCTGTCTAATGCACTTCTTCTTTTTTGCTTTGATTTATCTGTTAAAATGTTAATTGTTACATATTCGGATCAACATTGAACTCCTTTAATTGTATACCAGAGAAGGAGATACATGCTCTAGAAGCCGGTTGCCTAGTCCATTCATACGAAAAGGTTAATTAACTTAATTTTTAAGAAGTTTTACATGAGTTAGAAACTTAGATGAGATGTATCTTTATAGTTTGTATCTACCTTTTGTTTCTGATTGATTTACAACCATGGTGTTTGTTACAACGACTGGAGCATTTTGATAAGCATTGATTTGAGTCATTTGACGTCCTTTACTAATCAGATTGTGTGTTTTGCATGTCTATGCGTACTTTTTGTATTCTTATACCAACTTCGAGAATGTAACTTGGACAAATAGACTTAGATTCCTGTACAGTTATTTGATGGACACAAATTATGGATATTGATGTGTCGTCGTTTCTCCAATCATGTCATTTTTGTGGACTGACTCACCCCTGAACCTAGGTGTAAATTGAAACCTTGTAAGAATGCTTGTAGGCTGGATAGTTGAAATATGTAGATTGTGTTTGATTTGGGCAATTTAATTCTTAGTGAGTTTGGTTGCATTCCTTATCAATCGTTATGGCTGAAATCGTTATGGGTGAAGAGGTATTAATCCTTAGTATCACATACATAAAGTCTCCTACTAAGTGTTGATGTTCCTCATCATGTTTTGATGGGTGTAGAAGTTACCAAATATGCTAATGTACCAATGATAATAAAATACCTCTGGGCCAACCTTATCATCTCAATGTATTATTTTCATGCTATATTTTTCTATTTACTGGCTCTTAATTTATGGTGCAATGAGAAGGAAAGGGTATGTTTGGTAACATGAGGCTAAGGCTTCTAGATTTTCGTGCTATTTACTCTATTTTTACTTCATTTTTTATGAATACAGTTGCAGTTCGTCTTTTGGCACTAATCAGGCATATTGACATGACCCTACGTTCATAAAGGGTTTGGAAAATAGGTTCTGTTGGATACGGATACATGCATATATTTGGATTTTCTCATCTTTACAATTACTTTGCTTCCTAGGCTTAATATGTATTTTCTGAGCCTGATACGTGATATGTTGACCCTTTTAATATTATTCAATTTTGTCAGTTTTGGCCTTTGCAGTGGTGTTGTGTCTTGCAAAATTTTATATAGGCTAGGCTTGATATGAATTTTCAATCTTTGATATGGTTCCTGATATTACTCCTCTGATTTGTTTTTTTGAGTTCTTCTTCTAGCATATACCAGGTTTTGTCAATGCCAATGATTAGGCATCTAGTATTGATGCAATTCCCTAGTTTCATAAAGGGTTGATGAGGCATTAGTCTGAGTAGCTTTCATGTTTCAGTGAGAAATTCATTTATTTTACTAATTTGGTAGTGATAAAGTTATTTGAAGAGGGTTGCATTCCTTTTTTAAGCTTATCTAATATGATCCCTCAAAAATTATCAGTGTTCTTCCTTACATGAGTGTCTTGGAGATCTGTTCACTGAATTTACATCAGAAGGATGGACATGGCTGCTTTGTAAATTACTAACTGGGCGCCAATAAGATGGTACTGCTGTCTGTGTATTTTGGTAATGAGAATGAACTTGCATGCTTTGAATAGATGGCAGATGATGGTGCTGGTTAGATAAGGCTGGAGGATGCAAGGCCAAAGCAGGATATTCCTGCGTATGTATATTCATAGTCTCCATAGCTCCTGACTGTAAATGTCTCCCTAGAAAGTAAAGTCACTCTATCAGTTATTGTGAGTTAGTCTATTTGAAGTAGGGGGGTGGAAGGAAAAAAAGAACTGCAACAAAAAATACTATAAATTTGTGAGAAAATGATAATTTCAAAGTCTAAAGAAGATGCATTAGTTCGCAGCAGCTTTGATCGAAAAGGATTAGTTCAACTTGGTGAGCGATGGCCTTGAAGTAAAAGAGATCTAGGTAAGAGTAAATGGCACATGCACCAGATAACAAAATACTACTGCCAACTTTAGCATGTAGAAACTAAAGTTGCATTTATTCGACACAGCTCATGATAAACTTGTCTGAGAAAGGTCATGTGCTTACCATTCACATAACTTGCAGGATTCATGTAGTTCCAATTATAGTAGCATCCACCATGAAAGTAATTTTCCTGTTGTCCCATCCACGTGAAACTGGACGGCTCAAAGGCCTGTCCAGTGTAATCATTATAAGAACTTCAGGCTGTTGTTGAAGGTTGATGCTGCTATATTTGCTGCTTTCACTTCCATGCATTGCTCCTTCAGTTGGTGATTTGACACAAACATGTGGATGCTTGATGCTTCACACCTGTAGAAATATAAATATTAATGTTGATGTTGCTCCAGTCAGTGAATATAAATATTCATGTTGCTGCCTTATGCATATCAGTTGGGTCCTGAGCTTCTGCATTTTGGGTGTGGGATCACCACTTGGTTGCTAGGCTCGATATCCAGGTAACCATGTTTGCTCCATATAAAGCAAATTTCATCAGTTAACACATGTTATGCTCATATTCTGTTTGGTTCAGATTATGTTTATGCTCATATTCACATGTAGTTTCAATCCACATGTAGTTTGGATTCACATGTAGCTGTTGCAAATTGGTTCAGATTCTTTCTATATTATGCTCATATTCAGTTCACATGTAGTTTGCTCCATACTAATGGTGTTATTCAAAAATGAACACTGGATCGGACTGAAGCAGTTCTGGGCAGAGAAGAAGAACGCGGCCAATGCCGAGACGAACAAAAGAAATCGAGCAAGCAATGCCGGTCTCTACACTGGTGGTTCCATCCCTACGACTGCTCACATGAAAAAGATGGTATGTGTTCCTTAATTTGTATCGGATCCATGTCTATTATTCATCATTTACCAAGATTTTATGTTTTATGTTTACTACACATTTTGTTTGTATTTTAGAAAATCGAATTGGGGAGAGAGCCTAAAAGCCTCGAGACGTTCTTCGCCACTCATGTAAGGAAGGACAACTCCTTCGTGGACGAGAACTCCTTCGTGGACGGGAAAGCCAAGGAAGTTTGGGTAAATTTTAATGCTTATCAAAGTATATAGACACAAAATTTCAACTTATATAACCTGATACATATCGGTATCGGATTCAACACGTGCTTGCACACTCAGCAGCAGTTCTACCAGTATCCGCCTTCTTGTCATGTATCTGTATCTATAACAGATATCTGTATCTATGTTTGTATCAAGGACATGTTCCATGATGGACTCTTTCTATACATGGTTTTTTTTACAGATAACTTATTATCAAAAAAACTTTTGTTTGTAGGAGAAGTTTTAGGAGCTGATGAAACAGTACAGGAAACGGAAAGAAGAGGACCTATCAGAGTACGAACTGTACTTGTTATGGACACGGGCAATGGGAGGGTTCAAGAAGGGACGGGTGTACGAGCTAGGATTTGAGTACACAACCGTTTTAGAGTCAAGCAGTATGAATAACATATATACTTTTCATTGTGTATCGAATTTGGATGATTTGACATTAGTTTTAATGAAAATTATTATTTTTATAATTGTGGTGTATATTATATGCTTTGTGATTGAATGTCAAAAGGTAAAATTGATTATACAGAAAGCAGAATTTTTTTTTAAAATGGAAGAGAATTTAAGGCGTGCAAGATATGTCCTAATTGATGTGTATATGAAATATTTCACGACATACAATGAATGCCATAATTGACTAATAAAGACATGCAAAGGAATGTCGTAAAATATTATTAACGACGTGCATGTGAATGTCGTGATTGTGCATTAACGACGTGTATATGTATGTCGTGAATGTGTATTAACGACGTGCAAATACACGCCATAATTGCCTTTTCAAGGCACGCAATGATTGTCGTGAATGAGTATTGACGACGCACAAATTGAGTTTAGACGACATGCATATTATGTCGTCTAAGTTACCATCTTTTTACGGCATGGGCTAATACGGCGTTAGCATGTGCGCCGTCTAAAGTGTTTTACGGCGCACATTGCGCGCCGTAAAAACACATTTTTCCTACATCTATCCTAATGCAAAATTTACAGTTACTGTGGGGAACGCTCAATCCTGGACACATATATATGTTGTGATATATGGAAGATTGTTGGTGCTTTCTTTACATGGAGAGAGCTTGCTCTCAACATGCCTTGTAAAAGTTTAGTCCCACATCGGAAATGCACCATGAGTTATCTCAACATATATACTTGGTTGTGTTGTTGAGAGATGCACATGGGGTGGTGACCCTAAGGAGGGAACCATGTGGGTGATTAATTTACTAGGAGGTAAGAATAAGGCTCCAAGGATTAAGCATTAATGCTTTTGTCATTCTCTTGGATTAATTCCATTTGGAGCTAGGGCTTAGCGACTCAGACTCGGACTCGGGCTCATGGGCTCATAAGGCGTAATATGGCTTTTTTTGGCGCACTTTGCACTTAGCACGTCAGCAGTCATGCGGCCTCATGCGGCTCATGCGGCTCATGCGGTTCATGCGGCCATGTGGCCATGCGGCTCATGCGGTCCATGCGGCCATGAGACCATGCTGTTCATGCGGCCATGAGGCCATGCGGCTCATGCGGCCAGGCTGCTGCTGCTGCGCATGGAGAGCTCCGCTGACTGTGCAGACTAAAAGTCAGTTATGGAAAGACTGATTCAATGCAATTAATTCAGATCCACTTTTTGTGGGATTTGAATTAATTTCGTTGCTATCTTTGTGGGATTTGAATTAATCTCGTTGCAATCTTTTTGGGATTTGATTCAATCTTTCCATAACTAAAGAGGCGGCTAGGGCTTTCACCCTCTCTCTATTTATACTCTCTTCTGGCCTCCTTTGAGGGGCACTACGAAAATTATAAGTCAGAAAAGGAGAGAGAGAGAGAGGGAGTTGATGCCGCCATTGCAAGTCCATCCGAGGAGTCAGAACAGAGGTGACTTCGAGCGTTCCACAAGTTCTTCAAACTTGCTGGTTCCTGGAAGCAATTCGTATGGGGGCGAATCTTGCTTTGAGCAACGGTTTTTGACATTCCAGCAACTGTTCTTCATCTCATCTTTCTCTAGATTTTGTAACTCGTTCTGTCCCAATTGCAACACGTTTGCAAGGAAGAACGAGAGATCTTCTCTTTTCTTTTCCTCCTTCATATTGTAATCTGGCTATTTGGTCCTTTGTATCATCGTAGATCTCGATTGCATCAGTTTTACCATCTTTGATCAAGCCCCGGGACAAACACTATCTGGCCCGCAAGCGGGCCAGATCGCACGCCATGTGGTCGAAGTCCATTGCCCTCCTATAGGCATGGGTTCCATGCCTGTTGACCTGTCAATGGGAGGACGACAGTTGGCGGCGGACCAAGTAGCAGAGTTGTAAGAACATGTTAGATATGTTGATGACAAATTTAATATTTTATTTTATTTTTTGATGCAAGTAACTAATGATTGTCCATATGGGTGAGCAACGGTTCGGTTCGGTTATAACCGAACCGTATATATGAAAACCGAAATAACCGTAAACCGTACTTCTCAAAACCGAAAACCGAACCGTTTTTATAAAAACCGAACAAAACCGAACCGAATTAATTCGGTTCGGTTTTCGGTCGGTTCGGTTTCATGGGCCAATGTGCCGGACCTTCAATTTTTTAGCAAAATATGTCTATTTAAATAACAATTTATTTTAAAAATATGGTATTATTGTATTAATGAATTATATATTACATAGTGTGAAAAATATCAGTATATATATAGATTGAGGGTAGAGAGAGAGTGCTCAAAAAAGTACCGACAGAGAATAAGAGGAGAGTGTCCTCGGCTAAGGGTTACAAAATAGTATATGTAGATTGAGGATAGTTTGATAGATTATTAAATCTAAATCGGTTTTCGGTTCGGTTCGGTTATCCGGATCAAGAACCGAAAACCAAAACCGAACCGTTATTTTAAAATTTTAAATTTTCAAACCGAAAACCGAACCGATAACCGAAAAGCCGAACGTTTGTCATATTTCAGTTCGGTTCGATTCGGTTTTCGGTTTTCAACCGTTATATGCTCACCCCTAATTGTCCATATCTTGAACTATTAAGCATTAAGACTTTCTTCCATTTCTATTATTTATTTTGTTCAAACTGAATTTGGAATTCATGTCGACCAGTTCTTTATTTGTGCTACTACTTGACCATCCATAATGATCAAATTAGCATAAATTAATGGTTTACTTTTTCTTCTTAATTATTTTCAAGGCCTATGTGCGCGCGCGCGTGATCCTTGAAGGGTATGCTGACACACATGGAGAATCGCACGACAGGTTCTGGATAAGTTCAATAATCAATTCGTCTTATTTATTTTCTTTGGACTAAATTATAAGTTGATACCCTCAACTATTTACGTTCTTCAACTTAATACCCCCAACTATGATAGGTACTAACTTAATATCCTTCTCCAACTAATATTTTCAGATTGCTGCCCTCCGTCAATACAGCGTTAAATTTTTTATTAAAAAAAATAATAACTTCCTAAAATACCCCTCCTTCTCTCTTTTCAATTCAACCCCCCCCCCCCCCCCCCCCTCCCTCCTTCCCGCACCGGCCTGTCCCACTCCCCCCGTGCGTCGCCACCCAGCCCCCCACCTTGCGAACCCCGCCACAGTGCCTCCCTCCGGCTGCGCCCGTCGTCCCCTTCCCGGACTGCCCTGCCGTCCCCACTCCTCCCTCCCGGACTGCCCCGCCGCCTCCGCGCCCCCTCTAGCTGCGAGCACAGCCGCCCACAATGCCACCTCCGGCCGGAGCTACGCCCCCGCGCCCCCCTCCGGCTGATGTTGCAACTGCCGCTGCTGCCACTCCCCCCTCCCCCTCGAGGCTGCTGACGCCGGAGGAGGGGGCTACGGAAGAGAGACCCCCCAGACCACCCCTCCCCCTCCCCTCTCCACCCTCCGGCTGCGTGCTCCGTCGCCCTCCGATTGCACGCTTGGCCTCCTCCTCCTCTTATAGCGCGTCCCGCGGGCCACCGGCTGCTGCTGCTGTTGCCGCTGCTACTACTCGCTGCTTCGCCCCCCCCCCTCCCTCCGAGCTGCCGGCGCCGGAAAGAGAGGGGGGCTGAGGAAGAGAGATAGGGGAGAGAGAATGGAGGAGGATAATTTTGTCATTTCAGGTCTCCGTTTAACACCGTTAGGACAAAAATGGGGGGAGGGTATCAACTTGATGCCTATCAAAGTTGAGGGTATTAAGTTGAACAATTTGAATAGTTGATGGTATCAAATTGTAATTTAGTCTTTATTTGGAGATGTCCGACAATACGCGTGGGACTTAGTGCACGTTGTATTGCATGCATGTTGGGCCCACTGTTTCCAACTTCTACCAAATAAATGGAAGAAATAATACGTCGCCGTGGCTCGATCTACTGATCTTCCGCCATACAATCGGGATCTTATTTTCAATCCCCTTTTCTTCTGCATGCACTCCACAAACTTGAATCATCATCAGGAATTATATATATAATATATATATATATATATATATATATATATATATATATATATAGAGGATGAGGGAGGTGAGGTGCCACCCTATGGAGGGTGTCTACTTGTCACCCCCCACATGCTATCATCATGCCCATGTGCTTGATGATAGCATGGGGGGGTGACAAGTAGACACCCTCCCGTGAGGTGGCACCCTACCTCCCTTATTCTCTCTATATATATATATATATGCAAATGACCTCTAGCCTAGTGGTTAAGAGAGATGCATGCGGTCCGAGTGGTCAGGAGTTCGAATCCCAGTGGGAACTATTCCAGAAACAATTTACCTGGTTCCAAATATATATATATATATATATATATATATATATATATATATATATATATATGACGACCAGGAGGAAGTCCTCTATCAATTATTCCCCATATAAATCACTGTTAGAATTCCTGACAAGTTCATGAACGTGCATTTAAACTTGTTTAGTCGGTCCTTGTGCAATTTGGCTGTTGAGAAGAATTTCATTTCATATAAATATAAAGCACCTACTTTGATTCTTCATTTGTTTGGTGTGCCAAGTTGCTCCAAAATTCTCAAGACTTTTTCTCTTGCAAGTATGTTTGTAAAATATATTGGCACAGTAGGAAAGTCTTGCCTGCATATATTGGCACAGTAGGAAAGTTTATAAAATATACTTTGATCGATCGGCCTATACTTCATCATAGTTAGGAGGTTTGCAAGCCAAATATGTCGTGAAATCTCGTCGAAAGTGTATGCAATCAGGGCCGGTCCAGAGAATTGAATTATCGGAGCTAGTTTTGGTTGTCCCTTGACTCTTATTGTAGGTCGATCCTGAAGGGCCACCCGCGATCGGTCCCGACCTCTATTGGGATCATGATGAGCCTGAATCCAAGTCCGAAATCTTGTCTGACTTACCCCTGGACCAGTCTTGTATGCAATAGAAATCATATTTCAAATGTGAGTGTATGAAATAAAAATTAAATTTTAAAGGTTGCCAGATCAATTCAAGTGAACTAGCTAGTCATTTTCTGAATTCTAGTAAATGTTACAAAAAAAAATATTAGGACAGTAACCTAATTCAACAGGCCTGTTTTGTGATCAATCATAGGGATATCTATCACGAAAGAAATTTTATAGCACGGATATAATATAGCAGCAGAAAATTGCATATTGAACATCAAACTTCTCTGAAATTTTACCAACAGCATGAAGTTTAGTAAAATTGTGATCTGAGCCCCCCAACATGCCCTTTCAAAATAAAGTCCATCAGATGGGCGTTTTTTGCATTTATATTTATTGATCTCGAGTGGAGGTTAATTATGAATTTTTAGTGACGAAATTGACTTTTCAATGACAAATTTAGACTTTTAGTGACAAAATTTAGTGAAAAAATTAAGCTTTTACAGACGAATTTTTTTTAAGCTCCCGAAAAAACTGTTCTCCGGGGAAAAAAAAAAAAAACTAATATTTAAAAGATACACCTTCTGAAGGAGGGTTGGGGTTCAGATTACAATACCACTCAACTTTATGTTGTTGGTGAAATTTAAGAGAAATTTGATGCTTAATATGCAGTTTTCAAGATAAGCACGGAACTTAGTGCATGCTGTATTGTATGTCTGTTGGGCTCACTGTTTTCAACTCCCATCAAATAAAAAAAATAAAAAACGTTCTAATAGTTCGATCTACTGATTTTTTGCCACTCAGTCGGAGTATTATATCTCTTTTCGGTAACTACAAGAGCCGTTCGAGTTCCGTAGAGAGTAGAGTGGCAAAAGTTACAAAGTAACTTGACAGAAGTGGTCAGTCTCTGGAGTCCGAGAGAGACAATCAGGATCACACAGGAGGAAGCTATAGAGAGACCATTCTTACTGAGTTGAACACTAGTGTCAAACAAATTTGAGTTCAACATGCTTCGAGAGAGCGTGTTGTGTACGTTATGCTGACAAAGAACGCTTCATCCATGGCTACAAGTTTACTTTCCTCGCGTTGAGTTTTATGGCTATAATATATTCAACACGACTTTGAGCGAGGAAGAACCAAGAAGGTGTGGAGGAACGTGATCACATAAAAAATTGAAGAAACATTCTTGGTCGTTTGCACAAAAGCAAGTGGTGGTTGCTAAACTCGCACAAGAACTTGACCTATATAAAGACCCATCATCGATCTCTGATCAGTGTCAGCAATGGAGGCAAGTACTAGTACTTACAAGTTCAAACTGTCCCTCTCCTTCTTCTTCCTGTTCCTCTTCATCCTTTCCGCCAATGTCTCTCCTGCAATCGGCAGGAAGAACCGAATTGAGCCCTTGGCTAACCGAAACAGGACCTCCCCTTCCGGTTCTAGACCACAAACGTCCTCTTCCGGCCTGAGGACCTACATAGTTCACCTCCACCGCAACTCCGCCACGGCCGCGGCCGACGACGACGACGATCGGGTCGTCGAATGGTACAAGTCCTTCCTGCCTTCCGAAACCGTAGCCGCGAACGAAGGGGAAGAAGCCGACGACGTCGTCGCCGCGGATGATACACGCCTACAAGAAGGTCGCCACCGGCTTCGCGGCGAGGCTGACTGAGGCGGAACTGGAACAGATAAGGAAGAGGGACGAGTTCGTCCACGCCTACCCGGACAGGCTCCTGCCCCTCCTGACCACCCACACGCCCGGCTTCCTGGGCCTGCACCGCGGCGCCGCCGGGTTCTGGAACGACTCGAACTACGGGAGAGGCGTGATCGTCGGCGTGCTCGACACCGGGATCCTCCCCACCCACCCGTCGTTCGGGGACGGGGGGATGCCGGCTCCGCCCGCCAAGTGGAACGGCGTGTGCGAGTTCAACGCGTCGTCCTGCAACAACAAGCTCATCGGCGCGAGGAACTTCGTCCAGGGACAGGCCGCCATGCGGGAGACGTCCTCCGGCGCCGTCGGCGGATTGGCACTGGAAGCACCTTACGACGACGAGGGGCACGGGACCCACACTGCCAGCACCGCAGCCGGCGCGTTCGTCGCGAACGCCAACGTGGCCGGGCAGGCCAACGGCACTGCCTCCGGAATGGCACCCTTAGCCCACTTAGCCATATAAGGTCTGCGGCGAGGCCGGCTGCGCAGATTCCGATATACTGGCCGGGATCGACGCTGCCGTCGGCGACGGAGTCGACGTACTGTCGCTGTCCCTGGGCGGAGGCTCCGCCGCATTCTACAGCGACGCGACCGCGGTCGGCACGTTCGGGGCCATCGAGAACGGCATCTTCGTCAGCTGCTCGGCCGGGAACGACGGGCCGTCGTACGGGACGCTGTCGAACGAGGCGCCGTGGATCCTGACCGTGGGCGCCAGCACCACCGACCGGTCGATTCGATCGACCGTGCAGTTGGGCTCGGGAGCCGAGTTCGTCGGAGAATCCCTCGTCCAGCCGAGCAACTACTCCTCCGCCGAGCTGCCTCTAGTGTACCCGGGCTTCGTCGGCACTTCCGACGCCGCTCTCTGCTTGAACGGCTCGCTCGATGGCATCGACGTCAAAGGAATGATAGTGCTGTGCGACGACGGAGAGATAAGTAGAGTCGCGAAGGGGTCGTTCGTCAAGAGTGCCGGTGGGGCTGGCATGATCGTCGCGAGCACCGAGAGCTCCGGATACATCCTCCGCGACGATGTCCACGTCCTTCCGACGTCGCACGTGAGCTACTCCGATGGACTGGCGATCAAGACGTACGTCGTCTCCGCCGCCTCCCCCACCGCGTCGATTTCGTTCGGCGGCACGGTGTTCGGAGCGGCGTCGACGACGCCGGCTCCGATGGTCGCCGGCTTCTCCTCCAGAGGGCCCAACCAGGCCGACCCGAACATCCTCAAGCCGGACATCGTCGGTCCGGGGGTGAACATCCTCGCGGCATGGCCGTCCCAAGTCGAAGCCACCAACGTAGCTTCCTCCACTTTCAACGTGATCTCCGGGACGTCCATGTCCGCTCCGCACCTCAGCGGCGTCGCGGCGCTCCTGAGGAGCTCGCACCCCGACTGGTCCCCGGCCGCGATCAAGTCCGCGATGATGACCACCGCCTACGCCTACGCCAACGACGGGAAGCCCATCCCCGACGAGTCCATGAGCCCCGCGGACTACTTTGCAACCGGGTCCGGCCACGTCAACGTGTCGGGCGCCGACAATCCGGGCCTGGTCTATGACATCGCTCCCGACGACTACGTGGCCTACCTCTGCGGCATACCCTACAACAGCACGATGGTCAGCGCGATCGTCCGGCGCCGAGTCACGTGCTCCGACGTCTCCTCCATCGACGGAACGAACCTGAACTACCCTTCGTTCATGGTGTTCCTGACCGCCGTGAATAGCTACACCGCGGTCGTGTCGCGCACGGTGACGAACGTCGGAGCGGCGGACTCCAAGTACACGGTGCAGGTGGTGGCTCCCCTCGGGGCCGCTTCGGTGACGGTGAAGCCGACCACGTTGTCGTTCACCGAGGTCAATGAGAAGGCTCAATACACGGTTACGTTCGTCGGCAACGTCACCGGCACAAGTACTTCCTACTCTGAGGGATACTTGACATGGATCTCGGCTGATGTAGTATTGTTGTCAACAGTCCGATAATGATAGCCGTTGGGTGAGGTGGGAAACCCTAACTGAACATTTATGGGTTATTTTTTTTGTTTTTTTTTTTTTTTTTTTTACAAAGAACTGTGTTTGGTATTGTTAACGCATACGTGTTTTCACATTGTTAATAAATCTGGAAATTGTGCTAAATTAAACTTTATGGCATGTTTGTAGATAGCAATTTCTAGTTTTTCTTCATCAAAGAGTTATGATCCACAATTAAATTTGGATTAATTAGTTACGCTCCGATTCCGTAGAGTCATTCATTCTCTTGGAATCGATTGTCCTCGCTTAGGCGTGATGTCGTACAAGTCTGGTATTGCACTTGTACAAGACAAAGACGGTACGTAATTGATTATCTTCAAATAGGAACACATCGCAGCTGCAGAAGCAAACAAATTGAAGTCAATGAGGACATGTATCTTTATCGAATAGGAATACATTACTGATTTATAGCAGCGAAAATAAGTAGATAACTTGAAGTCACAAAATATATATAGAAATGCATTCTCTTTATTGATAATTGAAGAATAGTACAAGATTTGTAATGAAATACAATGCTTACAACACATCTCACTTTACATTGATAGCCAACTGAACATCTGCCATAAAGCTTACATTGGATACTTTGATACATTTGATTACAACTCGTGTAACTCCTCTTCCTGGGATTTTGAAGCATTATTTATTTATTTATTTAATTGAAATAAATGGTGATTTTTGGATTTTATAAATATTTTTAATTAAATAGTTATTACAATAGATGGCCTTAGTCATGGTTGTGATTGGATACAAGACGACTAGAAATCATGGCACGGATAGCATGGTCGTGTGCCTTGACTAGTGTATTAGCCATGCTAGGGAATACCCAGCCATAAGTGTATCCTAACTAGAAAAACCAGGCCAAGTTGCAACTTGACTCTTATAAATAACTTAATGAATTATTATTAAGATTTATTGACTTGTAGAGACCCGGTTGAACCAATTTAGTCCGAACTAGGCCGAACCAAATTCAAGCCCATGTAGGCATGTAGTGTGACCAAAGATGTTCGTGTCGATATATTTTGTGTATATGTATTTTACCTTAAATGCTCTACTACATATATTTTGTAAGTAAATTATTATTATATTATTATATTATTATTATTATTATATATATATATATATATATATATATATATAATATATATATATATATATATTTTTTTATATATATATATATATATATATATATATATATATATATATATATATATATATATTATATATATAATATATATATATATATATATATATATAATGGTTTGATATTCAAAAGATATTTAAAAGTATGCTAAATGGTTTTCTTAGCTACCCTTGTGTATTTTTGGAATATTTAGGCTAAACTCATATTTGTATGTATACCTATTATTGGTTTACCTTGTTTGTTATAATTATTGTTATTATTAATATTGTTAATATATTTATAATAATATCATTTGGTATTTTGGATTAAATATAAAATAAATATTATTATATATATTCATATTTCTATAGATATCCTTACAGTATGTTGTGAGGAGTTTTCCATTTTTTAATGAGTATTATTCATAATAGATATGTACGTATTATATGATTATATAAATACATATATGTATATGGATATAACTATATATATAGATATACATATAAATATTAATTTATCATGAGATTAGGAAATCTCATGATATCTAAAAACTCCCACAATCCAACTAAACTCGATCTCAACAAGTCACAACAAAACCGAAACAGTCGGCCAAATGAGAGCAAAACAAAGCCTACCTTTCATAAACCAAACAGCCTGAGCCCAAGGGGCTTCAAACCGACAAGTATTTAGAGAGAGAGAGAGAGAGAGAGAGAGAGAGAGAGAGAGAGAGAACGCGAAAGACATGGAGAGAAAACCCTAGCCGCGCCACCACCCTCCAGCATGGCGACCCTCTCTGGACCACCGCGCACGGCCACGCGGGGCACTGGAGGCCGGCTAGGTCGCCTGACCGCGAGACATGCCGCGTTGACAGCAACCAGCCGCGCGGTAGCAGCAGCAACATCCACCCAAACATCCAACTTCGACGTAAGTTTTCTTCCACCTCGTTTGATTGTTTTTCGAACTACAAGATCCTACGCATAGACAATCTATAGGACTATAACCTCCTTCAAAGAGATTTTGTTATCACTCATTAGGTTGATCAAGAATCGACACGAAATCGAAGAAAAATCTGTCCGAAGACAGGACAAAACCAACCCCAACACCCTATTTTGGAAGAGAAAAATCTAACGAAATAAGAAGTATTTTTGAAATCTACTTGAACAAATTTATAGTCTATATAACCGAGATTAAAACCCATGAATTGGTTGAAGATAATATTAGTTAATTACTGATTAAAACAGTCCCAATGATCACGAAAAACAAGTTTTAAAATAATATAATTTAAAAAAAAACCTTCCGATACGACGTGCGTTCCGTCAAACCGGGCGATGTGGTCAAGAACCGAAAGCATCGAAAGGTGCGTATCGACTTCGCGAACGTGTGGATTTTGACAGAATTTAAATTTCTCGCGTGTGCGCGACGAATTTGATGCGTATCCGTCGAAATTTACTGTATCACCTCTTTGTAAATTTACCAATTACTTTGTGCACATTCGTCAGATCGAGACGAAACTTATGCCAACAGGACCGTATCATTTTTCTGGTCCTGTATGCCAAGTTTGGTCCGTTTCTGAGACAGTTGATCGGATCGCCGTTTTGCGGGCCCCACGATCCGACTCAACGGACGATTTTGCGTAGGGCCGTCGGAATCCAACTTTGGACATACGGTTGGGTTCATATCATCAAAACAAATTCGTAGACATATAGTTTGACGACTTTAGAGACCATTGACTCTGGCACGCTTTTTGGTGCAAAGGGGTCCAACGGTGGACACCGTTTTGCCCCTGTGTCCAGAATTGGACTTAAGGACAGGCAATCCTAGATAATTGACTATTCTGAGAATGTTGGCAATGTCTGTTTCAACTTTCGGAGACAGTTGCGAGATTTGGACTTTATGGCTTCCCGGTTGACGGTATATTGTTGGTTCTTCGTGCTACCACCAGGCAAGTATACCTTGCCTCCCTCTACAGTTTATTTACATGCATATTTTTATTATTATCTAGTTTTACTAGTTGATTATTTACATTTGATTTGTATATCATGCATGCTAGTATAGATATAGTTCTTGTTCATAGTTAGCTTTGTAGTTCATATTGGATCTGTTCTTCCGTGTATCTTGACTGGGTCATATCGTGTCGTCACCTGTGTCACGCCCCGATCCCACAGAGTCCTTTTCTTCCTCGCTTCGGACTCTTTGGGACTGTTCGTCCTCGCTAAGACGTGATGCCGTGCAAGCCTAAGTTGCGCTTGCACAAGGCCGAGACCTGAAGCAAGACAAGATAGACAAGATTGACAATACACAGCGGAACGTATCACAGATAATTGAAGCAGCAGCGGACATATTTTAGAATCCAAGCATTGAACACAATGGTAACAGGAAACAATTCTCTTTTCTTAGCAGACAAAGGGCAGATTCTCTTTTAAGCATACTCAAGATTACTGTCTTGTTATTAACAAAAGCATTCAATCAAAAACTCTGATTCTTATTAGGCGCAAGCGAATCATAAATGAGTCTTTGTCCACTCACCCAGATTAATCGTCTTCTGTTGCAAAGGCAGCAATCCAATCTTTCTGTCTATTTAGTGCCTTCGCGGAGCGGGGCACTACATAATTACCCACCGAAAAGAAGTTTCGTCCTCGAAACTTAAGGAGAAACTTACGATATCCTTAGCAGCGATAGTCCTCATCCTTTGCCATCATCAATCCATGAAATCATAATTCAGATCATATCAAAACTCTTGTTCAATCAAGTATTTCAATCTCAATCAATCAAATCAATAAAACATTTACCGGCATCATAAAAATATTTACGGACTTATTGTATGGAACGTTCATCTCATTATTGATATCGAGTAGGCAAAGGAATTTTGATCAGAAGACATGTACAAATTCAATTGAATCAAAACTGGCCAGAGGATCGTGTTGCTCTGATACCATTCTGTCACGCCCCGATCCCGCAGAGTCCTTTTCTTCCTCGCTTCGGACTCTTTGGGACCGTTCGTCCTCGCTAAGGCGTGATGCCGTACAAGCCTAAGTTGCGCTTGCACAAGGCCGAGACCTGAAGCAAGACAAGATAAACAAGATTGACAATACGCAGCGGAACGTATCGCAGATAATTGAAGCAGCAGCGGACATATTTCAGAATACAAGCATTGAACACAATGGTAACAAGAAATAATTCTCTTTATTGATTTCATTTGAACAGATTATAAGCTCTCATTTCTCTCTGATATACATTCTCTCAGAACTTTACAGATTACAATGATCCCGTTCCCATACATTACATCCTTTTTATATACAAAACCAAACTCTTGCAACATATGTCATCTCTTGGCATCTGTTCTGATTTCTGGCTCCTGAGGACGAGGCTCGGGCTATCGCTTCGGACTATCCTTCTCGATGCATAGTGCACCTGCATGCAGACTGATGGTGGGTCAGTATATCAGCATACTGGTGAATTATGAACAAAGGGGCTACATTCTTCTGAAACGATCACTGTTCATTTAGTGAGAAAACATTTCTTGTGATGTGATCTTGCTACTCTTTACCTATGTTCATTTCATGCATACTGAGTCAGTTTATATTTCTTTTGAAAACATCTTTGGAAAGCCAACATATCATTTCCATCTTAGCCGCTGTGCCTCCCACGGGTTCAGCTCGTCGCTAACCACTGTGACTCGCATGGGTTCAGCTCGTCGCTAGCCGCTGTGACTCTTGGGTTCAGCTCGTCGCTAACCGCTGTGACTCGCATGGGTTCAGCTCGTCGCTAGCCGCTGTGACTCTCTAGGGTTCAGCTTTTCACTAAGTGGATTCCCCAATGCGCATGTAATATCAAATGAAACCATCATACATCAATCGAGCAGTTCATAAACAATTTCATCTTCTTTTTAGGCAGGAAATAGTTCTCTTTTCTTAGCAGACAAAGGGCAGATTCTTTTTTAAGCATACTCAAGATTACTGTCTTGTTATTAACAAAAGCATTCAATCAAAAACTCTGATTCTTATTAGGCGCAAGCGAATCATAAAATGAGTCTTTGTCCACTCACCCAGATTAATCATCTTCTTTGCAAAGCCAGCAATCCGATCTTTCTGTCTATCTAGTGCTTTTGCAGAGCGGGGCACTACAACCTGTACTTCGACTGAGTCGTATCGTGTCATAGGATGAGTAAGTCATAATGGAACTGCTGAACTTTGAATTCTTGAAGCTAACCTGCGAGGACACACTAGGGGCGAGGGTTAGTAGTTATCTGTCCGCACCTGCGAGTCCACAGTAGGGGCGAGGGTAATTTCGTGAAGCTAACCTGAGAGTCCACACTAGGACGAGGGTTAGTAGTTGTTTCAAACTTGTGAGTCCACACTAGGAGTGAGGGTTTGAGTATCCGATTGATATCCGTTGACATTCGTGACATTGTATTCTCTTGTTCTCCTTCGGTAGTTCGTTTATGCATAGCAGTTCTCCCAATCGTGTATAGTCATATTTTCGTGTTGATTGGTCCTTTCCTATTTATATCTTGTATTTTCTTTAGTGCACGATAAACTGTTAGATAGGCATATTTTATGTATCTTGCTAGTCATCTGTGGACCTGATGATCTCTTCAAGTAGCTGGTTGTACGGAGTTAGTTAGCTGAGCATGTAGTAGTTGATCACGTCTGCATGATTCAGGTATTGTTAGTGATATTCATTTTGTTATCCTCTCGTGCCTTATGTTCCTTATCATGATATACTCTACTTGTTAGTTTAGTTTATAGACTCTTGTTCTTTTGTGGAGTCTAATTGGACATGTATGATAGTGGGCTGCAGACTACGACCCATAGTGTTCATTCATGTTTTATATTTTTATTGTGAATTGAGATATAGTTATGCCTTGCCTTGATTAGGCATGATACCATATTCCAGACAGCATTTACGTATTCAAGATGGGCTACAGTCCGCTCGATATGTAGCTGGCTTGCTCACGAGCTCGCATCCGAAAAGCGGGTGCGGGTCGTGACAAGTTTTTTTGGTGGCCCATGCAGGTCAGAGCAAATCGTATCGGTTACGTAACTGTACTGATACGAGCCTGTAAATCTGGCTAAACCCTTAGGAATCTCAATCCACACTGCCTTGAAAATTCTTTTAGAAATTTCTCTAACGTCCTTGAAAATTCGTATTCGATCTCGATTATTCTTCCTTGCCTTCCCGTACCATTGATTCTTATTCCTTCCTATTTCGAGATGACGAATGATCGTGCTGTCTAGAATTCATCAGAAATTCTTAAGTTATAGTATAATATTGCCTGTTTATTGAATATTTGGTTGTTTATAGATATGAGGGATTAAAGATGCCATATGCCCTAGATATCTGTCGGTAGAATTATTAGCAACTAGATAGAAGGTTATAAGATTTTAGTGACCGTGTTTTGAGGAGTAGTGAGACCAAAGGTGGGTAGAAGTCCTCGAGGGTTCGTAGATGCAAAAAATGGTTAGGAGAAAATATAAGATATCTTGAGAAATTAAAATTTGAGGAGAGTAAGGTAAGAGTGGACTTACTTTTGAATTTTAGGAATATATATGAGTTAGAATTTTGAGGACGAAATTATTTTTAAGGTGGATAGATTTGTAACTCATCTTCCCAAAATTTTGAAGTATTATTTATTTATTTATTTAATTGAAATAAATGGTGATTTTTGGATTTTTATAAATATTTTTAATTAAATAGTTATTACGATAGATGGCCTTAGTCATGGTTGTGATTGGAGTACAAGACGACTAGAAATCATGGCACGGATAGCATGGTCGTGTACCTTGACTAGTGTATTAGCCATACCAGGGAAGACCCAGCCATAAGTATGTCCTAACTAGGAAAACCAGCACAAGTTGCAACTTGACTCTTATAAATAACTTAATGAATTATTATTAAGATTTATTGACTTGTAGAGACCCGGTTGAACCAATTTAGTCCGAACTAGGCCGAACCAAATTCAAGCCCATGTAGGCATGTAGTGTGACCAAAGATGTTCGTGTCGATATATTTTGTGTATACGTATTTTACCTTAAATGCCCTACTACATATATTTTGTAAGTAATTATTATATATTTTGTAAGTAATTATTATTATATATATACATATATATATATATATATATATATATTTTTTTTTTTATAATGGTTTGAAAAAAAAAATATATAATGGTTTGAAAAAAAATATATATATATATATATAATGGTTTGATATTCAAAAGACATTTAAAAGTATGCTAAATGGTTTTCTTAGCTACCCTTGTGTATTTTTCGAATATTTAGGCTAAACCCATATTTGTATGTATACATATTATTGGTTTACCTTGTTTGTTATAATTATTGTTATTATTAATATTGTTAATTTATTTATAATAATATCATTTGGTATTTTGGATTAAATATAAAATAAATATTATTATATATATTCATATTTCTATAGATATCCCTACAGTATGTTGTGAGGATTTTCCCATTTTTTAATGAATATTATTCATATATAGATATGTACGTATATATATGATTATATATAAATACATATATATATATTTTTTATATATAAATACATATATGGATATGGATATAACTATATAACTATATATATATATATATATATATATATATATATATATATATATATATATATATATATATATATATAATATATATATATATATATATATATATATATATATATATATATATATATATATATATATATATATATATCAATTTATCATGAGATTAGGACCTCTCATGATATCTAAAAACTCCCACAATCCAACTAAACTCGATCTCAACAAGTCACAATAAAATCGAAACAGTCGGCCAAATCAGAGCACAGCAAAGCCCACCTTTCATAAACCAAACAGCCCGAGCCCAAGGGGCTTCAAACCGACAGGTATTTAGAGAGAGAGAGAGAATGCGAGAGACATAGAGAGAAAACCCTAGTCGCGCCACCACCCTCTAGCCTGGCGACCCTCTCTGGACCACCGCGCGTGGCCACGCGGGCTACTGAGGCCGGCCAGGTCGCCTGACTATGAGACATGCCGCGTTGACATCAACTAGCCGTGCGGTAGCAGCAGCAACATCCACCCAAACATCCAACTTCGACGTAAGTTTTCTTCCACCTCGTTTGATTGTTTTTCGAACTACAAGATCCTACGCATAGACAATCTATAGGACTATAACCTCCTTCAAAGAGATTTTGTTATCACTCATTAGGTTGATCAAGAATCGACATGAAATCGAATAAAAATCTGTCCGGAGACAGGACAAAACCAACCCCAACACCCTATTTTGGAAGAGAAAAATCTAACAAAATAATAAGTATTTTTGAAATCTACTTAAACACATTTATAGTCCATATAACCGAGATTAAAACCCATAAATTTGTTGAAGATAATATGTAGTTAATTACTGATTAAAACAGTCCCAATGATCACGAAAAAATAAGTTTTAAAACAATATAATTTAGAAAAAACCTTCCGATACGACATGCATCCCGTCAAACTGGGCGACGTGGTCACGAACCAAAAGCATCGAAAGGTGCGTATCGACTTCACGGACGTGTGGGCTTTGATGGAATTCAAATTGGTTGCGTGTGCGCGACGAATTTGATGTGTATCCGTCAAAATTTACCGTATCAGTCTCTTTGCAAATTTATCAATTACTTTGTGCACGTTTGTCAGATCGAGATAAAACTTACGCCAACAGGACCGTATTATTTTTCTGGTCCTGTATGCCAAGTTTGGTCCGATTCTGAGATAGTTGATTGGATCGCCGTTTTGCGGGCCCCACGATCCGACTCAACGGACGATTTTGTGCACGGGCCGCCGGAATCCAACTTTGGACATACGGTTGGGTTCGTATCATCAAAACAAATCCGTAGCATGTAGTTTGACGACTTTAGAGACCATTGACTCTGGCGCACTTTTTGGTGTAAAGCGGGTCCAATGGTGGACACTATTTTGGCCCGAAATGACCGTTTTGCCCCTGTATCCAGAATTGGACTTAAGGACAGGCAATTCTAGCTAATTGACTATTCTGAGAATGTTGGCAATGTCTGTTTCAACTTTCGGAGACAGTTACGAGATTTGGACTTTATGGCTTACCGGTTGACGGTATATTGTTGGTTCTTCGTGCTACCACCAGGCAAGTATACATTGTCTCTGTCACGCCCCGCTCCCGTAGGAGCGATCGTCCTCGCTAAGGCATGATGCCGCACAAGCCTAGATTGCACTCGTGCATGGCGGGTTCCATAATGGCCGATTTCAGCGGCTGCGACGGGGTCGTCGCACAAAATTCCCATGCAGAGACATTGAACATGCAGCAGAAATTTAGAACAGAACACAAGTTATTCAAAGAAGCTCTTTTATTGATATTGAACAAGGTTACAATGGGGGCACAAGGCCAAGATTATAAGCCTCTCAAGCACACTCATCTCACATTACAAGTTCACTCTGCTCTCTCTCATCTCTCTATATAAGTCTGAACCAGCGGAAGCTTCGGAAGGCGACGTCCATACATTATGTCCCGTATAAGTCTTTAATACATGCGGCCGTACGCTTCGAATCGTCAAGGAACTCCGTGCCTCGATGCATCCAAGCGAGCTCGGCGCCACGAGCTTCTACCTGTGCCTGCACATGAAAACTATGTGGGTGTCAGTACTCAACTGTACTGGTGGAATGAGCTCCTCGTCCACCCATACAAAACCGACACGTTCATTTTCTTTTGTGCAACATAGTACCCTTTTGATTGTCTTTCTACTCTTGCCTTAGGATCAGTTTTAGGACCGACGCCTTGGCCTATTCTGTGTCTCTAGACCATCTCGTGCTTGCAATGACAATGTTAACTTATACCTTACCTCAAGACCCTTCTCGTGCCAACAACGTTAACCTATCGAGTCGTGTTTGTCTTACGGCTTAAAATCAGAGATGCAACTACGCGATGAGGCTCCATTTCCGTATGACCGTGCTACAAACCCTTGCTGAGGCCGTGCCTCGCAACTCAGTGAGAGTCAACCATATCGCTGCCTCGCGGCCCTTGCTACTTTGATCATCAACTGACCCAATCGAGACTTGTGAACTTAGTGTCACTTAACCAACTTGCCTTGCAGTGATTCCCAACTTAAACTCGAATAACTTAAACCCAACTTATACAACTCACATGTCAACACTTGAGACTCGACGCCACGTCTCATGCCGAAGCACGACGCCTATGTTGAAGCCAAATCTTAGGCCCAAACTTTGTGTTCCAACTTGTACACACATTCAACTCGACTCAATCCAAAGGCATACACGCGGATAGCCGCTACTTATCGACATCTATATGAACTTGGCCACTAGCATCACAAGCTATCCTGAGACGTATAGCTTTTTGTTAAATCGGAGACCTTCCAACACAAATAGCTAGCATCCGTTGTAAGTCCCCATTTTAACCCTGTGCTTAAACCTTATGCACCACTATACCCTGTTTCCTCCTAGGCCGAGTCGGTCCCATGGCCCAGGGTTGCCGCTCGAGGAAACATCGCCTTTGTCGACAAGTTGTCCATGACCATGCAAGACGTCTCACACAGTCATCATTCTTTCAGTGTTACACTCTCTTTCAAAATTATGTTCCAGACTTCTATCCTTGAGATCCCTCGACGATCCACGGTCGCGAGCCTTCTCTCTTGATGCAATATCCTTTTTACTCAACTTAAAAATGACTACTTGATGGCCCCCTTTTTCTAAACTCACTTGAATCAAGTGTGGTCCTTGTAGTGCCCCGCTCCTTGCGGTCCACTATGTAATACCTACGGCTTGTTGACTCAGTCATGAACTGAGTATTTGGTGAAATCCTTGCCGGTATCGATTGATCACGGATGAAATGCAATGAACCTTTCCAATTGATGGATTGACTTCTATTGAAATGAATCCAAGTGTTTTGCTGAATGTTTTCTCTTCGTTGCTTGGTTTTGATGAATGCGTTTTTGTGTTGGTTTTCGATGATTGGTTTTTATTGTTCGCTTTCATCGCATTTCGCATTCATTCCGAATCTTGAGAGAAAGAGACGAAGTATGCTAATCAACTGTTGGTGCCATTGTAGGCCGCGTGAATTGTTCGTGAACGGCGCGTAAAGTCCCTCCTTCTCTCAACTAAGATTCATCTCGTTGAGTTGCTTCAACCGAACAGACATTGATCTGTACGCCCTAATAAAATGATCTCTAGTCCACTCTGTTGCCTTGTCCCGATGATCAACGATACCCCAACAAAAGATAAGAGAAGAT
The DNA here is from genome assembly GCA_029216955.1 of Iris pallida. Taxonomy (NCBI): domain Eukaryota; kingdom Viridiplantae; phylum Streptophyta; class Magnoliopsida; order Asparagales; family Iridaceae; genus Iris; species Iris pallida. The sequence continues at coordinate 24,233,500 of JANAVB010000194.1, forward strand.
AATTAAATTGAATCAAATGCAAGAATATGTGTTGCTACTCTATCTGCTCAATAAGAATAATTATCTGCTTATCACTAGTCTGCTTGAATATGTAGACACGTACAGACGAACTTGTACGTGTTGAGAAGAACCTGAAGGCACGAATCAAACGTGTCGTATATCTGTGCATAAGTCCAAGTGTGTCTCATCTGATAGAACGGCTAGAGCATGCATTTGGTCTCGGACAACTTGTATACAAGGAAACATTTGTCTCCCGGGTGGTATCTGGGGGCACCTGGAACCGCTCGGCCTAGGAGAGATTAGGGCCTCCATGTGAAAATGGGAGTCGATCTGAGTCCTTAGCGACGAGCTGAACCAAAGAGTCACAGCGGCTAATCATGGGGATAACCCGTGGACCAACATATAGAATAGTCCACTTGCATGACCCGAATGATAACTTCAATATCTGCAAGAATGAACATGAATTACTCGATATGCAAATTGTGCTAACGTGGTTTTGTGCAGGGATGACTGCCGGCGATGGTAAGTTGCTATGATATATTCTACTGTCATGTTCTTATGAATTGTTAAAAAGAACCTAGACAAGTAGAAAGATCACTAGTAAATGTTAGCTCAACATGTTGATTTAGTGCAGAGATTTGCGAGTTCGGCCAAAAGTCGCTCGCCAGTACATGATGTGTGCTGACCCACGTTGTGGGCATCCTTTTCAGAAAGCAAAAGGAGATAGGAGGATTTCAAGTGAGGCACCGAAGCTCGTCTAGCCCAGTAGAGCTGTGGATCGCCTCGAAGCTTTATTTTCATTCCCGTCAAGTTTCCAGTTTCTTTTCCTTCTGAAGGTGTCTTTCAATTCCAGCTTGTAATAAAGGGATATCATGTATGGGCATTGTGGCTAATTTTAAAAGAGTGTTTCAAAGAGAATCCTGTAGCCAAATTATAAGGCAAATCTGAGTTGCAAAGCTTTGTACTTGTATTCCTATCAAGCTATGAATAAAATTAGTATTTCTATTTCAAATCTCTGTGTCCAACATTTGGTTTTCTACAATGGGTGCGTGCGTGTGTTTTGCTTAACTAATGGGTGCGTGCGTGTGTTTTGCTTGACTAGTTATTTTTGTGCAGGTACATGGCCTTGTGCAAGCGCAACTTAGGCTTGCACGACATCACGCCTTAGCGAGGATGATCGATCCTGCAGGGATCCAAGCAAGACGGACGACCCTAGCGGGATCGGGGCGTGACAAAGTGGTATCAGAGCACAGTTTTACGTCCTTGGCCTCTTGCAAATATCGATTTTGAAAAAGTATATAAAGTACTTTGACGACTTTCAAAAGTGTCCCGATTTTGAGTTATGAAAACCAATGCCCCATACAATAAGTCCATAATAATTTATGAGACTGATAGAAGTTATACTATTTTGTTGAGAAATAGCTCCTCATCGTCCATCTGGCTCGACCGATACGGTAGAACGTATCATGACAATGTTGGAGTTACAGAGACAGGACAATGAGGAAAGAAATCAGATACATCAGGCCCGAGCGGCTGCCCAACAAAAGCAGTTGGATGCCTTGACCCAGCTTGTCACGGCGCTTGCGGCAAATCGAGATACCACCGCAGCGACGGAACTAACGGGAACGCCCGAGATCGAGCCTGTAGAGGGTGATGAGCCCCAGCCAGCACAAAGGTACACTGTCTTTAGGCCAAAGGACTTCTTGGACGCGAAACCTCCGGAATTTGAAGGCAAGACGTCACCCGACAAGGTGATGGACTGGATAGATAAAATGGAGAGTCTGTTCGCGTTCATAGGAGTTCCAAACGGCAAGAAGGTAGTTTGTGCCGTTATGCTCCTACGGCTGCGGGCGAAGGACTGGTGGAAGGCGAAGAAGCCGGTACTGCTCACAACGGCTAGGAATGGAAAGATCTCATGGGCCTTGTTCAATAAGGCATTTCTGGATCAATATCTGCCTCCAGCCATGAGCAAGAAGATGGAGGATGACTTCATCATACTGAAACAGGGAGATATGTCCGTGGAGGACTATGAGTCTGAATTTGCTAAGTTGGCAAATTTTGCCGCTGCTTGGCTCCCCACGGAACAGACTCGCATAAATCGATTCGTTGAAGGTCTGAATGACGACATCCAGTTAAGTGTGCTGAATCGAGAATGCGGGTCCTATTCTCAAGCCTTTGAGGCGGCGCTACAGGTGGAACAGTTCCAGCAAAAGAAGGCGTCAGCAAAGGCGCATTACAGTCGGAACCAGCCCGTCAAGAGATATCATGACGGAGAGAAAAAGACTGACGGGGAACAAAACAACAAGCCTGTATGCGGCTTCTGCGGTCGGCAAGGGCATGTCAAAGAAGACTGCCGCTATGTGAATGGCCAGAGTTGCAGTCACTGTGGCAAGAGTGGGCACATCAAGGAGGACTGTCGTGCCGCTAACAACGCTTGTTTTCGTTGTGGCCAACAGGGCCATTCAGTCAAATATTGCCCGAAAAAGAATAGAACGGATCAGAACAGAGATGACACTGAAGAGCGTGGACAGCTGCCAGGCCCACCGCCCATTCGAGACCATCCGCACAACCAACCGCAGCGGACCAATGCTCGTGTCTATAACCTGTCCACCTTGCTTGATCCAGAAAGTGGAGGTGAGTTTGTTTCTTAAGTTTTGAGGACAAAACTTTTTCTCGGTGGGTTATTATGTAGTGCCCCGCTCCTTGCGGTCCACTATGTAATACCTACGGCTTGTTGACTCAGTCATGAACTGAGTATTTGGTGAAATCCTTGCCGGTATCGATTGATCACGGATGAAATGCAATGAACCTTTCCAATTGATGGATTGACTTCTATTGAAATGAATCCAAGAGTTTTGCTGAATGTTTTCTCTTCGCTGCTTGGTTTTGATGAATGCATTTTTGTGTTGGTTTTCGATGATTGGTTTTTATTGTTCGCTTTCATCGCATTTCGCATTCATTCCGAATCTTGAGAGAAAGAGACGAAGTATGCTAATCAACTGTTGGTGCCATTGTAGGCCGCGTGAATTATTCGTGAACGGTGCATGAAGTCCCTCCTTCTCTCAACTAAGATTCATCTCGGTGAGTTACTTCAACCGAACATACATTGATCTGTACGCCCTAATAAAATGATCTCTAGTCCACTCTGTTGCCTTGTCCCGATGATCAACGATACCCCAGCAAAAGATAAGAGAAGATAATTAAATTAAATCAAATACAAGAATATGTGTTGCTACTCTATCTGCTCAATAAGAATAATCATCTGCTTGTCACTAGTCTGCTTGAATATGTAGACACGTACAGACGAACTTGTACATGTTGAGAAGAACCTGAAGGCACGAATCAAACGTGTCGTATATCTGTGCATAAGTCCAAGTGTGTCTCATCTGATAGAACGGCTAGAGCATGCATTTGGTCTCGGACAACTTGTATACAAGAAAACATTTGTTTCCCGGGTGGTATCTGGGGGCACCTGGAACCGCTCGGCCTAGGAGAGATTAGGGCCTCCATGTGAAAATGGGAGTCGATCTGAGTCCTTAGCGACGAGCTGAACCAAAGAGTCACAGCGGCTAATCATGGGGATAACCCGTGGACCAACATATAAAATAGTCCACTTGCATGACCCGAATGATAACTTCAATATCTGCAAGAATGAACATAAATTACTCGATATGCAAATTGTGCTAACGTGGTTTTGTGCAGGGATGACTGCCGACGATGGTAAGTTGCTATGATATATTCTACTGTCATGTTCTTATGAATTGTTAAAAAGAACCTAGGCAAGTAGAAAGATCACTAGTAAATGTTAGCTCAACATGTTGATTTAGTGCAGAGATTTGCGAGTTCGACCAAAAGCCGCTCGCCAGTACATGATGTATGCTGACCCACGTTGTGGGCATCCTTTTCAGAAAGCAAAAGGAGATAGGAGGATTTCAAGTGAGGCACCGAAGCTCGTCTAGCCCAGTAGAGCTGTGGATTGCCTCGAAGCTTTATTTTCATTCCCGTCAAGTTTCCAGTTTCTTTTCCTTCTGAAGGTGTCTTTCAATTCCAGCTTGTAATAAAGGGATATCATGTATGGGCATTGTGGCTAATTTCAAAAGAGTGTTTCAAAGAGAATCCTGTAGCCAAATTATAAGGCAAATCTGAGTTGCAAAGCTTTATACTTGTATTCCTATCAAGCTATGAATAAAATGAGTATTTCTATTTCAAATCTCTGTGTCCAACATTTAGTTTTTTGCAATGGGTGCGTGCGTGTGTTTTGCTTAACTAATGGGTGCGTGCGTGTGTTTTGCTTGACTAGTTGTTTTTGTGCAGGTACATGGCCTTGTGCAAGCGCAACTTAGGCTTGCACGGCATCACGCCTTAGCGAGGACGATCGATCCCGCAGGGATCCAAGCAAGACGGACGACCCTAGCGGGATCGGGGCGTGACAGTCCTTGCCTTAAACACTAAGTCCGTGCATCGTGCCTTAGGCCAACCGTGTTCTACGCAACACTACCGCCCAAGTCATACCTCATATGACGGGCCTTGGGATCGTGGGACTGTTTAACTTGACAACCGCATAATGAGCGGGACAGCACTTGGAATGACTTAGGTCGACCGGCATAACTTTGCCTAACTTATTCAAGCCTACAACTTAACCCGAGGGACGAGCAAAGGCTATGCCAAGCTTTGCACAGTGGAAGCGTGCATACTTTATCGAGCATTTACGCGGGCGACGCCTATGACTTAGGCTAATTCACAGATTGTGTCGAAGAACAACTTTCCTTCTCCCAAGTCACGAGACGAAGGACTGAGTGTCATTTTCAAAGCACGCCGTGCACCGACTCTATGCCGACCGTTGGACCTTTCCATAATCTAACTCCATTCGACCCGTCGGGATTATTCCCTTTAGCTATGTGGATTCCTCTCTTTTATTATTAAGCCTACCTGTGCAAGTTGAAAACGTGTGTTTTATTATGTGAAGGCAAAGATGAGGCAAGTACACCGAAACTACCCCACATGAGCGAGCGGTCGTCTCGACCGAGCGATGTCTTCGAGTATGTAACGCCCCAGTCCCAAAATACGTAGGACTAGGAACGAAGACATGCCAGCTGTATACATACGAATACATGGGCCTCGTATGTATACATAAGCTGTAAAATGCAGTAGAAACCACAATGACTAATCTCATCCACAAATATATAATGAAATAAAGATAGGATCAACTTGAATAGTTATGGTACAACCGTTGGGCGGAGACAAAGTCCACTACCAACTATCTCAATGATATAAATGTACAAGAAAGCGATCGACAAAATAATAAAATGAACCAAGCGCAATTGTCTTCGAAGGAATGGAGAAGACCACGACCTTGGCGAGAACACCTGCAGAAAAATATGAACACACACCTGGGAAAAAACTAGGTCCTCAGAGGGACGTAACAAGACACATAATATCATGCCATAAACTGAATAGTAAGAGCTCAATAGAAAATATACATGCGTAAAGGTTCCTAACCATTCTATGTGATATATACTTTGAGAAGACAACGTTCTACGCAGGAGTTTAGATGTTCAGCATAGATGGAGAGAGAGTGGTAGTAGGTAGCGCTCATAAGAAATACTATCGACCATGGGCAGAAAGTAGTTCTCATACGAGAACTATCGGCCCCGGGACAGTAAGTAGCGCTCATACGAGACACTATCGGCCCAAATCTATGTGTGTACTGAACATGTAGCCCCTACGCTAATAACTGTCTTCCCTCCTCCCCATGATACTATACCTGTGTCGACTCCACAACACTGTTTAATCCTTAATAACTGCCAAAGTCTTCTACACAATCTATTAGCAGTTATAACCTAACGCATGTGCACGGGGGATCAGCCCACACGTAAATATCCTCTATATGATACTCACAACTCTCACGCACAACTCGTGTACAATCGTGACAAGTCAATGAGACACACTAAATTTGACGGTAGTCTCTTAACTCTAGCCAATTGTATAAAATATAGTAATTTGCATCTACATATAATTTAGAAAGAAACAACTTAAAAATAAACATAACATGCATGATATTGAGCAGAAATTTAAACAGTAAAGGCAAGGTGTCTTGCCTGGTGTGACGTCTGGTGTAGTGCGGTGATCTGGCCTGTTTCGTTTTGTCCAACAGTCATGTTTGATGTGTAGAGGCCAGTCGTCCATGAGAAAATAGAGAGGCACGATTTAGTCATGATCAAGAATTGATAACCGATATATTTTGTGTAAATAATACATATATTATTTTGTAAAAATATTTATAATACTTTGAAAACTATATTTCATTAGTCCAAAATAATTTAGATAAATACATACTTGAAAAATGAGTTTTTAATTTGGAAACTACCATTTTATTAGTTAAAATAATTTTTGAGAAAATAATTTATTTTAGTAACAAAAAAATGGTTTTGGAAAATAAAGTTTTGAGGTGGAAAATATTCTTGAAATTAGCTAAAAATTAATATAATAATATATTTTTGGCAATTCCCACAATATTACATATATTAATGACAAAAATGCTATTTATATTATTATCAATAAAATACTAATCCCATATCGTAAGTATAGTAAAATTTCTTTATTAAATAAAATTGATAATAATAGTAATAATAATAATAATAATAATAATAATAATAATAATAATAATGAAAATATCAGAAATAATAATAATAATAATAATAATAACAATAATAATAATAATAATAATAATAATAATAATAATAATAATAATAATAATAATAATAATAATTAATATTTACATTTAATAACCTTCAGCTCCATTAAACCCCCATAATTCGTAAATAAAGAGAGAGAGAGAGAGAGAGAGAGAGAGAGAGAGAGAGAGAGAGATTGATGAGGGAGAAGGGGGAGAAGTGAAAGGAGAGGGTCTTACCAGTCTTCGGCGGCGGAGTTGGAGGCTGATCGTCGGCGCGACGAGGCTTCAACGGCGGCAGCGAGGGGGTTCGACCAGCGCGAGGTGTGGGGCTCGCCGGAGACGGACGGAGGAAAGTGGGTTCGTGGCCCGGCGGCGGCTTCCGGCGTCCGGGTGGAGAAGGAGAGGCGGTGACGTTGAGGCTCCAGCACGCGGAAGGGGATCTGGACGGCGGCGAAGGGATTTTCCGGCCGGGGTCGGCGGGAGGCGGCTGCTAAGAAGGGGCGGCACAGAAATTTCGGACGGAGCTCGGTGGTTCGTCGGGTGGCGTCGGGAGTCGGGGTAGGGCGCAGGGAGGCCTGGCGGCGCGGTAGATGGCCTAGGGCTTCCGTGCCCTGTCGCCGTACAGGATGGACGGAGCGTCGGGCGTCCGCACGAATGGCGAGGAGGTTCGGCGCTGGGCCTGGGTGGCTCAGCCGAGATCGGCGGGTCTGTTTGGTGGAAGGGAACCACGTGGCAGGTCCGGTTGTGGAGGAGCGTGGTGCTCAGCCGGAGCGGAGGCACTGGAACGCGATGAAGGGACTGCTGACACGAGGGAGGCGGCGGACTCGCGCGGCGGCGGCCAGCGAAGGTGAGTGGGTTTAGGAATTTACTTGATCTTCTTCTTCTTCGTGGGTGATGGTATTGATTTTGGGGTTTACAATGGATCGCCGAAGATGGGCGGCTATTTGCGGTGGCCGGGGATAGATGGTCGGGATGGGGTTTGGTTGTGGTGGTTGCTGCGGTGGAGATGGCTGGGTTGAGATGGTTGTGGTGTTGGGGTGATGACGAGGCCACGGTGGTGGTGGTGTGGGGGCGCTGCTGGTAGAGGTGGCCGTGATGGTGGTACGACCTGGCCGGGAGATTGGGAAAAGATGGCGGAGTCGAAGACGACGGGGAGGATGGATAGCAATATTAGGAGTAGGATTTATTTGTGTCAGGATTGTCGACACGGAGATAAATGTATGTGTAGAGGATGGAATAAGAAGCTGGGCACAGACACGATGCACTTGTGGAGAATTTCATGAAAATAAAGTGGGCAAGTACCTCTCCTTTTATAGGAGGTGGGAATCCCAGATGGATAGGACTATAATTGGTTTAAAACCCCAATAGATAGTATTATATTATATTTAGATAGTTTAAAAAATAATTGGAACGAATCCAAATCAAATATGGATATCTCCTATATTTAAAAGTATATTTAAAACAAAACCTTTTCCAATTTTAAATTATCCAAATTAATAAACTATTAAATTAAACAAGATTAAAAATATCTTTTTTACATCTATTAAAATATGCTATTAATTAATTTCAAAAATTACGTATATATATATACTGATAAATAATTTTAAAATATAAAACTTGCTTTTCTAATATACCATTTTATAATAATAATATTCATTATTTTACTGCAAACATGTAAGGCTTTTTATAAATAAATAATAAACTCGAAATTCTATATATACTTTGAAACTATTTTTGATAAATAAATCCAAACTATTTTTTCTAAAAATATGTACCTCGCACATATTCGCACTCGACGAGTAAGTACGAAAAACAAAATTTTGCGCGCGACGTACAGTACGACATCGAGACGTACAAATACAAAGTAAAGTTTAAATATCAATAAATAACCATAAAAAAAATTTAAAATTGTAGTAGAAATTTAGGGGGTTTACAGATTAGCCGTTGCAAGGATAAGTCCGAACGCCGTCGGCGTTTCGATTCCTCCGATTGACTGAGCGGGACGGGGCACTACAGTCTTCCTCTACAGTTTATTTACATACATATTCTTATTGTTATCTAGTTTTACTAGTTGATTATTTACATATGATTTGTATATCATGCATGCTAGTATAGATGTAGTCCTTGTTCATAGTTAGCTTTGTAGTTCATATTGGATCTGTTCTCCCGTGTATCTTCACTGGGTCATATCGTATCGTCACCTGTACTTCGACTGAGTTATATCGTGTCATAGGATGAGTAAGTCATAACGGAACTGTTGTACCTTGAATTCTTGAAGCTAACCTGCGTGTCCACACTAGGGACGAGGGTTAGTAGTTATCTGCCCGCACCTGCGAGTCCATACTAGGGGCGAGGGTGATTTCTTAAAGCTAACCTGCGAGTCCATATTAGGGGCGAGGGTTAGTAGTTGTTTAAAACCTGTGAGTCCATACTAGGGGCGAGGGTTTGAGTATCCGATTGATATCCGTTGACATTCGTGACATTGTATTCTCGTGTTCCCCTCCGACAGTTCGTTTATGCGTAGTGGTTCTTCCAATCGTATATAGTCATGTTTTCGTGTTGATTGGTCCTTTCCTGTTTATATCTTGTATTTTCTTTAGTGCATGATAAACTGTTAGATAGGCATGTTTTATGTATCTTGCTAGTCTTCTGAGGACCTGATGATCTCTTTAGGTTGTTGGTTGCATGGAGTTAGTTAGTTGAGCATGTGGTAGTTGATCATGTCTGCATGATTTAGGTATTGTTAGTGATATTCATTTTGTTATCCTCTAGTGCCTTATGTTCCTTATCATGATATACTCTACTTGTTTGTTTAGTTTATAGACTCTTGTTCTTTTATGGAGTCTAATCGAACATGTATGATAGTGGACTGCAGACCATGACCCATAGTGTTCATTCATATTTTATATTCTTATTGTGGATTGAGATATAGTTATGCCTTGCCTTAATTAGGCATAATACCATAGTCCAGACAGCGTTTACGTATTCGAGATGGGATGGAGTCTGCTCGATACGTAGCTGGCTTGCTCACGAGCTCACGTCCGAAAAGCGGGTGCGAGTCGTGACAACTCGATATATCGACTTGGCTTACAACGCACTGATACAACTGATCACAATATTCTATACATTACGCCCTTTATAAACAGAAGACATCATCTTTTGCAAATAGAGCTTCTGTATGTCCAACAAATCTTCGATGCTGCGGGACCGATCAAGCCAATCTTCGTGTACAGAACTTCCTAAGTACGAGCACCTAAAAAGTGTATCCACAACGTAGGTCAGTACATCATCTATGTACTGACAAGCAGAATCCAACCCACTCGCATAAACCGATACTAAGTGGTCAATTTTAGGAAGCATTTATTAGAATGATCTTTCTATCTGGGGCCTAGCATCAGTTTACAGTTCTTGAGCAGAATTCATTAAAGTAAGTAAACATGTTATAGCATAATATAGCATCTATTTGTGTAAGGCATCATCTAAGCAACATTGAGTTAATACGTTGAGCATATTATGGAAATATTTCTGGAAGGCATTGTTTAATATACTTAGTGTTATCGTTCACATTTAAGTGATTTCTTATCGATACCCGACTCCCTCGCACCTGCATAAAAATATAGGATAATATGATATACTTACTCTTTCTGCACAAAGCATTCGTTAGCATACATCCTGACTACATGGTCGTTGGTGAAACTGTACCATAAAGGACTTTCCAACGGGTATTACGTCGCACCATTCCAGGGTAGGTTGCAAGCCTAGCCGAATGTCCCATAATACCTCGTGCCACTATATGTAGTGCCCCGTCCCTCAGTCCCTACATTGTGCCCCGTTTTCGTCCACGGGATGCGCGAGAAAGGAACATGTCGCTATCGAATCGGTCGGGACCGATAGGTCAGAATCGGCCTAGTCGATCGAACGGGAATGGTTGAATTAAGATCCATTCCACGTTATGAAATGGCTTCTTCGGAACCAAGTCCCATATTCAGCGGGTTGCGCCTCGAGGATTGTCTCTGCGGCTGAGTCGAAAGAGACCTCTCGTTGCTTTGATAATCATGTCGTACTTGATTTGGCTTTGGCTTTGCTTTTCGTGAATGCTTTCGAATGGGTTTTCGTGACTTGCGTTTTCGAGCTTCGTATCCATATCAAATTTTTTTGAATTACACAATGTTCTAATCAGTTGGTTATACGATTGCAGGTGATCGTATAGGCGACATTAGCGCAGCCAACCGGTCGCTCGTTTGAAGCAAGTCTAAGGCGAGTGGCTGACCTCCTTCGCCTCGTCCCTCTACTTCAAAATCAATATGAAATAAATGAATACTTGTCATAACAGTGTAGAATCAAAGAAATCGTGGCATGATTCTTCACAAAACACTTGTTATCAAACTGCCAGTATTGAAAATGGAAAACATGCTTCCTTATGCAATTCCACTTATGTCACGACCCACACCCTGATTAGGGGCACGAGTGCGTGGTTACGTCCAGCCTACGCCGCAACATCGGCGGTAGAACGCTGTCTAGGTCATCTATAAATACTACAACTAACAGATAAAGGTACATGTACAGTATATACACTCCAAATAGAGGTGACATAGCAATACAGTCTCAATCACAAAGCAAACTAGGATAGATAGCATGAAAGGAAATATGATAGATGAAAGCAGGAATAAGTTCGAGAACCACACAAGCCCAAAGCTATACACAACACCACAGAGTCACAGAATACAATATGGAATACTACTGTCTGAAAGTACTAGCTGGCTCGTAGGTCAGACAACCCTAACTAAGCTACTCTACTCAGGGTGAGCAAAGTCTAGTGGCTCTACTAACAAGCCATGGTCCAGGTCTACTTCATCAGACTCGACCCCATAATAGGTCGGGCAATCTGCCTCAGAATTATCTGTAATATATCAACGGTATCCTGTCAGAAAAATGAGCAAGTACAAATACCAACAGCAGTTCCATATGAATTGACAAATTCTATAAGAGACAGTGTACTGAAATACAAGACAAAATCAACAGAAAATATATATCAAGATGTGAGTACTAAATAGGATGACAATATGTATATATATAGGATGACTTGGGAACCATTCGGAAGCCGAGTTACAACCCTTAAACCGAACAAGGACCGGGGTTGTAACCCTTATTCCGAACAGAACTTAGCCTCCTATGATAAATAAATATAAAAGGTGCCTTGAATTATTAGTGCGTTATGTGATCGGCTTGGGAAAAACATGTTCAGGCTTTCCATCTGACCGGCTACGAACAAGTAACAAGTGTGAAAAATAAGGCCGGTCACCATGAAAAGTTATGAACAAGTAGCTATGGACAAGTGACAAGTACAAGTATGAAGAACAAGTGGGGATTTTGATCACATAACTACTAATAACTCTCCAACCCCGAGTAGTATAAAGGATCCGGACATAACACGTCATGACACGGGATTCAAAAGCAGAGGATCAGCCCACTCCCAAGTCCATGTCTATACAAGTACAAGTAATAAATTGAATCTTATACCAATATACCAAGTAATCTGGGAACAACATCTCATGACAGGATCCGATATATACTAGTCCGTGAACTATCGTGTTTGGAAATCAAATAAGACACTACAGCTGAATCGGATATAGTAGATATCAAGACAATGAAAACTATCAGTGAATGTACTCGCCTGTGGTCCGGAGCTGATAAAGTGAACAGACGCTTAGAGTAATCACAGACCTATAGATGAGATGCCATGAGTCCAAACAGGGTTTAATAATGAAAGAAAAGCAAATCTAGTCATGATATGCAAGTCTAAGTCAAAACTAGGTCAAACCAAGTCACACCAAGCTAAACTAGGTTATATTAGGTCATACTGAGCCAAACTGGGTCACACTAGGACAACCAAGGTCAAACAAGGTCACAGGAAGTCAATCCAAGTCAAACTAGGTCAATCTGGGTCAAGGGTTGACTTACAGTTGACTTTTGATCAAAAAGTCAACTCTGGTCAACATTGAGTCAACCCTAGGTCAACCCTAGGTCAAACTAGTCAAATATTGACTAACAGTTAATTTTCAGTCAACTGGTTAACTCTGGTTTGGTTTCGATCAATTCTAAGTCAAGTGTTGACTTAAAGTTGACTTTTGGTCAAAAAGTCAACTCTTGGTCAACGGAGGTCAAGACTAGCCTAAACTACCCTCATCTAGTCATTATCTGCCAAGACAACCTATTTCTAAGTCCATCTTGGAAGCCAAACTCAATATCTTAACAATACCCTATTACCTATATTTACCATTCACAAGGTAAATACCAATACCTTGCCCATTACAAAGGAAACCCCACTAATCCTCAAGATACTAGCCTAGGCTCCTTAGGGTAGCTAGATACTATCCTATCTAGGGTTTACCTACCAAGAACTACGGGTTTCCTAGATATCTAGTCCATCTTAGGACACATGTTGGTTATCCTCATTACCTTACCCTTATCTTATTCTAACATCTAACTAACCATTCACACACACAAACTCACTCACTCACTCATTCACATATAACACCCATGATACCACACTTATAGGTTCTCCTATAGGCTCACATATAGGCTCTCCTATAGGCTATTAGCGATATATATATATATACCCTCTAGACACTTATATAAACTCACACAAACACACAGACACATAGGCTTATAGGGTTGTCCATTTTTGGACTGATATTGGACTGGTTTGGGACAGCTAGGGACAGGTTTGGGGCTGCACATATAGGCCAATATGTGGGCTGAATATAGGGGGTTCATGGATGAAACAAAGGGGCTTCTTGGCTGTCCAAAGTGGACTGATACATGGGGGTTTAAGTATAGCTAATAGGCTGAAATGAGGACAGTCTTAGGACAGGTTTTGGACTGGTTTGGGCTGCCATTTATGGCTGAAATGGGACAGCTATAGGCTGTCCAAATGGGGTCAAAACAGGCTGAATTGTGGACTGGTTTGATGGCTGGAATAGGAACCAATTAAGGACAAGTTTTGGGGTGTTTATGGGCTGGTATGTGGACTGAAATGGCTGATTTTAGGACTGGTTTGGGGGTGTTTAGTGGCTGGAATGGCTGTCCATTTGGGGACTAGTTGGCTGTCAACTTGGTTGTTAAATAAGGGCTGAATATAGGGTGTTAAGGACTAATTTATTGGGGCTAACAAGGGCTGGTTTGTGACTGCTTATAGGGTGTTCATGGCTGCCAAAGTTGGACTGATTTGGGGCTACTTTATGCTGAAAATCAGCAGCCTCCCCACCCCTCTATACATCCCCGTTCACTCCCTCAATCCCACTCTCTCTATCCCTCTAACCTTCTCAATACAACACACACTAATTCATCTACCAAGTCCACCACTCTCTAACACTCTCAAACTCTCTAATACTCTCAACCAAAAACCACACACACACACACACACACATATATATACATATGCACACACACACATACATATAAATTAGACTCACACACACACACACCAATATATACATATATATACACATACACTCCAAAACATCCCGAAACCTATCCGAATATCCCAATCCTTACAATTCTACCCTCTACGGCCTAGACATATACCCCACACAAGCAATCTAACACGCGCACGCAAGTGAAAACGATAAATGATACCCGAATGGCCAAATGGCCATTCTGGCGACTCCGGAGTGTCCGATTCGCGATACCACACGATACGGACGCCAAACCTATCCGAAATCGATCCAAACTCTACCTACTAGTTCTAAATAATAATTAGAACCTATTCTAAGTGCTAACTTATCGATTCTAGTGTCGGTGCAAAAAGTCACCCGTGTGTTGGAATCCGAAAACCCCGAAAAGTCTATTTTTATAATTTCTCACGAAACGACTCCACGTATCCAAATATAGACACATACCTAGCCTCATCTCACCCAAACTAACCTAATTAGGTCTAAATATGCTAGGGGCAACACCCAAATATGTCAATTTAGGGTTTTCCCCAAAAATTGGCACTAAATCTAGCCCGAAAGTCCCAAATTGAGTCCAATGGGTTCCAAACCACTTCTAACGGATTATCCTACACCTCGGGCATCCTCTAATATGCAAATAACACTAATTAGGAGCAATTACAAGAGTTAGAGTTAGGGTTTACCTCTTGGGAGTTGGAATCCCAAGAAAAAGCCCCAAAATTGGTTCTTTTTGGGTCAAAGCCAAATATAAGCTTCCAACCCCTCCATGCTAGGTTCTACCTAGATAAAAACCACAAATAAGAGATAAACAATGGTTAGCACCAAGATTAGAGAGAGATCTAGAGTATGGAAGATAATTAGAAGAGATTTGACTTACTTTGGAGCTTAAAATCCAAAGAAAAAAGGAGTTTTTTGTAGAATGATAGAAATGAAGAGAAAAAGAGTTTTCTTGCAATGAGAAGAAGAGAGGGGGTGCTAGCCGCTGTCGGCCATATTTTAGAGGGTTGGAGGCATTTGGCAAGTTACCAAAATGCCCTCCAAGTCAAGGAAATGAGTGGTTTTGAGTTGGGGTCAAAATGGTAACTTGAAAACTCCTAATTTCGAGTTCTAAATCTAATTCTAATCCCTAATCCCACTAAAATCAAATGGAATTAGCCAAATATAAATATCTGGATTTGGTAATAACAAGTTGGGCGGGTCTAGTTGGGTCCAAAACTGATCCGGGTCGCTAGCACAAGTCGAAATGAGACAAAACTCAAACCCGATCAAATAAAACTCCAAAACACAATATTAATAAATAAATATTCACAAAAATATTAGAATATTGAAAATGACAAATTTGCCCTCAATTTTGAAAACTGGAGGTGACAAATCTATCCACCCTAAAAAAAATTTCGTCCTCGAAATTAAAACAAAGCAATCACAGAAAATCATGCAGTTCGATAATCAGATGCGTCTGTCTAAAATCATGCTACTCAGAATCTCCGTCATGCTAGTGAGCAAGGCTACGATAATCATAGAGTCCTTGACTAAGGTACATACTTCTAGAATTATGGTATTTAAAATTTTCTCATTGCCGCATGCTTGGCAGCAAAAATCTTAAATTTCTACACCCGAGAAATATGTCCATAATCCGACTATATGTCCTCACTATACCTGCTAGCATGACCCTAGAGGATTCTAAAATCTCATAATCGAGACGACCTAGCCCATATGACTTATCTCAGAAGAATATCACATCACAAGAACAAAATTTTATCAAATGATCAAGGAACAGATGGAATCGAATTTCAAGACAGTTTATAAGGAGGCAAATGTAGAAATGAGATCGAAAGATTGTAACCTGCTATCTGCTCTGCTACTGCCTGAGTGGCTCAACTGCTACGACAAAAGTACGCCCATGCTGGCCTCTTCTAGCCTGCTGTACTCTGTCCTGGCCTGCCTGTCTGGTTGCACGGGCAGCACAGTTCTTCATCTGGTGACCTGGAGCTCCACAGAATAAACAAACTCTCAGCCTCATTCTGCAACCTCCTGGGTGTGCCCCATCTTCTTATAGAAGGCACACTGGAGGGCTGCCTCTGTCCCTGTCCCTGGTGCTGCTGGGCACGTGCTGGTGCCTGCTGAAACTGTAACTGAGGCTGCTGCTAAAACTGTCTCTGCTAGAAATGAGGGCGCTTCGTCGGCCCTGCACTCGAGCTCGCTCCTAGAACGTCGCTGCCCCTCTTCGGCTTGAGGTCGAAGTCCTCCTCTGAAATCTGCACCTCCATCAGGATCTGCTCGAAGGTCGCATCACGTCGCCCAGAGGTACGAGTACGTACTGCATGGATAAGACCCCTCCGGAACTTGCGGGCCTTGTACCCCTCATCCTAGATCAGACCCGGTGTAAACCTACTAAGGCGGAAGAACTCCACTGCATACTCGTCCACCGACGAGTTCCCTTGCTCCAATACGACGAACTGGGCCTACAGAGCTGTCAAGGCCACATATGGGTAGAACTTCTCCTTAAAGAGCTTCCTGAAGCTCTTCTAAGTCAAACCCCTCACCGACGCACGAGGATTCGTACGAAACCAAGTCAGCGCTATATCAAAAAACTGGCTCGCTGCAGACATCACCCAAAGCCCTCTTGGGACCTCTTCCAACTATAGGCTCCGCTGGACATCCTCCAACCAGTCATTCGTGTACAGGATACCCTCGGTACCCTTGAACTCCCTCGGTTTCATCTTCTTGAAGTCTAGGTGTGTGCCAGGCCTCCCCTGACCCTGCTGCTGAACTGTGGCACCCTGAATTATACCCGGTATAACCCTCTCTACTGCTGCCATCTCCAGCTGGTGTGAGTTCTCCATGCTCTATCGCAATACCTCTGTCTGGCGGTGGGACGCATCGACCTGATGCTGCTGTGCCTCGGCCTGTGCTTTCTGGGTCTGCAACATCTGCTGCAGAAGGGCCATCATCTGCTGAGTATCAGTCGATAGCGGAAGCTGTGGAGGAAGAGTATCAGGAATGAATATGGATGGTCTCACTGCTGGAGGTGGAAGACCTCCTAGAACCGTCGCTGCTGCTCCCGCCTGAAGGGCAGGGACTGAGGTGGCAGCTCCCTTAACTGCAGCTCCCTCAGCCGGAGGTGGAAGACCTCCTGGAACCATCGCTGCTACTCCCGTAGCCGTAGGTGGAAGTCCTACTGGATCGGACCTCTCTGGAACTGCACTAGGCCCTGCTGCCTGAGAACGAGTCACTGTCATCCTGAAGACGAATTGAACCAAAGAGATCAATATAGCACAAGATAAGATATTTTCAAAGGAGGACAATTGAATTCAAATGTGTTTGCCATTAAAATCTTTTGATTGCAAATTTTAATACAAATAGAACAGTGTTACAATGTAGGACTTAGATGTAGTCCTAGGAGTACACTTTTGTTTATCTGGGTCCCTTGTGCCGATAGAGCGAGTGGTAATGCGTTGACTCCGTTGACAATCTGACGACGGTTATCGGTTCTCTGAAGGTTTGGATTGCTCTGGGTGCTGGAGCTTGCTGAGAGGAGGAAGACGTTGAGTGTCTGTATCTGCCTCTCTGGTGGTGCGAAGTCTCTGTCTGTCTATGTATGTTCGTCTCTGTGTGTGTGGAAGAAGGAAATGATCCCTCTATTTATAGCTTTGCAGGCTGGCTGTTCATGCGCGCATATGTAGGATGCGCCTGGACGCGGGAATGCCACGTAGTGATTGCTGATGGAGGCGCATGGACGATGTGCCCTGATTGAGGGGTTGAATTCTTCATGCTGCTATTGTGGGCCGGCACGTAGCAGAGAAGAGGATCTTTCTGTTGCTGAGATCTTGGGTGAATCGAGTCAAAGGACATGTGTCATCGGCCCATGGCTCGGAGATCTCAAATTTGGTAGGGAATGATTTGTAGGATGCGCCTGGGATTGGGCGCATGAGGAGACTTTGGCTCATAACTTTTAGGAGTTATGAACCATTCAGGGCGCATGGCTTTTGAGGCGCATACGAAGCTTCAGTAGTGACTTTACTCATGTCTTTTGGGATCAGAGAGAAGTCTGGGGCGCATGGCTTTTGAGACGCATGCAGAGCTTCAGTAGTGACTTTACTTCTGTCTTTAGGGATCATAGAAAGTCTGATGCGCATGGCTCGAGGCACATACAGAGCTTTGGACGCATGGCTGCAGAGGCGCATGCGAGTGGTTGGGCGACCACGTGGCTGTAACCGTCGGAGGAAAGTAATGATGATGTTGACGTTGACAACGCTTCATTTTCTGAAAAAGCTGTCAACTGTTCAGTTCTCGAAGGACGTGCTGCCAACTCTGTCAGATTTTAGGATTTAATGTTTTTGACAGGTGATGGACCATTGAGTGGGTGCATCGATCGACGTTCTACTAGGCGTATGGGGACGCATGGGGGTGCATCCCTGTGAGGCGCTTGGTGCTGAAGGGCGCATCCTTGGGAGGCGCTTGGTGTTGAGGGGCGCCTCTGTGTGATGCGCGGTCTGGCCGGCGCATCCGCTCCGCATGACACGTCTTTATTGGTGCAGCTGTTACGTTCTTCGAGTGCTTTAAATAGCCGTTTTTGACTTGGCTGAATTCGAAGCGTCTGGTTTATCTATTTAATATAAATTTATTATACGAAATTCGGAGAGCCATCCACTTGGCACATGGGTTTGATTTGCCCGGCCTATAAATAGTGGCATGGAGAGAGTTTGCTTCTCGTTCTCTCACGTCCTCCTGAAATAAACTTGTTTACTCGAGTGCATTCCGTCGATGAGATGCTCCCGAAGGTGAAGATGCGACGCAATGTCTACATTGATGCACTTGAAGGTGACTGTTACATCCAAAAGTCGGAGTCGAGGGCTTCTGAGGCAGGCAGAAGGTGCCTGTTACATCCAAAGATCGGGATGCACGAGCCTCGTCTCCGTTATGCTGGAAGAGTCGTAGATCGGAATTGCGGTGCTGCGACTTTGGAGGCTCTTTCTTCTGTCAGAGTGGGTGTTGCCTATTCTGGTTGTGTTGAAAGCTGCTCCTTTAGCCGCGGTTTTATTTGCGGTGCTCTTCTCTTCTTCGGTTTGGGGAGCTCCTCCTCCAGCTAGAGGGTTGATTGCCACCCTCGTTCTGCTCAATAAATGCTTTATTAGTCGAAGCATTAGATGAGCCTGGCTGGAAGGGTGGCACATAACTGAGCTGCTGAAGGGATACACATAACTGAGGATGCACATAACTGAGCTGCTGACAGAATGCGCCCTGCTGAGGGCGCATGGTGGGATGCGCCTGACTGTGAGCGCATGATGGGATACGCCTGACTGGGAGCGCATGGTGGCTGCTGCGCCTGACTGTAAACTTAGGATATTTTCTTTGTAGAAATTCTCCTTTGTACAACCTTTTCTAGACATGTAATAGACCTTTATATAAAAAATAAAAAGTCCTCTTTCAATGTCTATATTTGTTGTTTTGCTGTGTTAAGTACTTTGTCCGAGCTCCCTTGGCACATGTAGTGTTTGGCGCATAGGATTTCTGATCGTGAAATTCCATGCTTCTACAAGACCCCCTTCAAAGTTTTCAAAACTTTTGGACAAGTTTTGGAATACTTTGAATAAGAAGCATGGTGGTTGAGGCGCATGATCGTTGGTGCGCATGACTGTTCGGGCGCATAGATACTCCGCACATCAGTGATGGGGCGCATGCTCCTCTTAGTAAATGTAAATGATAACGCCTCGATAACTAAAAAGATTAATGATGATCTTTTTGAATTTATTTACAGTTATCTCCTCGCAGAACCCGAGGCGGCGGCTGAGGTCACATTTCATCGGTTCACGCGTGTGACTGAGCCTATAAATAGGCGTGAGATGGAGAGAGAGAGAGAGAAAGAGAGAGAGTTCTTCCTCTCTTTGCTTTTTCCTTTTAGAGTTCTTTTTCGAAAAACCCTAACTTTCTCCCTTAAAGGAATGGCTCCCGAGACTCCTCGCGGCGGTACTGGGAAGGGAAAGGAGCCTGCGGAGTACGCCGAAGAAGACGCTCCTATCGCCATTGTGACTCCAGCCGACGTTCGTCCTGCGGTGACGGGTGGGTGTCGTCTTTTCCACTATTTTTTTGTTCAGATGAGCTTTGGATTATGCGGCTGAGTTGGTGTGCCCTAACTCTCTGCTGCCGACGTGCATGGACTTCTGTCCTGATGATGCGCCGAGGTTTTATCCCGCCGACGTACATGGGTTTAGGCCCTTATTATGTACCGAGGTTTAACTGCTAACGCGCATGGGTTTACACCCTGATGATGCGCCGAAGCTTCATCGCTGATGTGCATGGGTTTACACCCTGATGATGTACCGAAGCCACTGCTGACGTGCATGGGTTCACACCCTGATGATGCGCCGAAGCCACTGCTGACGCGCATGGGTTTACACCCTGATGATGTGCCAGGTTGCTTGACACACTTTGTCTTCGTCTGACTTTTGTTTTTGTTGTGTCAGTGTTGATGACAATCCCTTTGCTGAATGAAGTCCTTCTGGATGCTTCTCTTTGTCAAATGGGAGTTGATTTTGACGAGGAGGTTATCAACCCTGCGAAGGATGCTATCTTACAGAATCAACCTCCTGAGAGAATGTTGCAGATTCAGAATCAGTTGCCGATTTTCCTCCAGAGTATGATGGAGAGCGGTAAACTAAAATCTGCTGAATCCGAGGATGTGACTTTCTTAAAACCTACCTTTTTGTTCGGTGACCGACTGACCTCTTCCGAGACGAAGATACTGAAGATCAAAGAAGACTGGTTCTTCTCTGCAAAAGGCATGGTTCTGTACATGCGACAACTTGAACGCCATTTGCCGCTGACGGCCTTCTACCGTTTAGCTTCCAAGAGAAGGATGCCCTGGTAACTTACTCCTTCTCAAGGAGGGGCATTGGGAGGTACTCTTTCAATTGATGCTACTTCGAATCAAAAGGATACCTTGGCCGCTTCGCGAGCCGGCCCCTCGTTTAGTTGCCGAACTTTGCGTCCTGGGAGCCTCTATAGTGAGGTCCCTAATGACACCTTTGCCTTCAGTGCTTCGACCTTTACAAATCGGATGCTAACATCGAGGGTCATGTATCCGAAAGGTAGCTTTAGGGTTGAAGGTTGGTGTCACCACATGCCGAAGTGGGACGAGTTGACCATTTGGGTGTTGTCGAAGCTCAAGGCTGAGCTTAAGGAGATTGGACTGACGGTCGCTATCCGTGCCACACAGGCTGGCGTGGATCTCAACAAGCATATGTTCCTTGCACTCTTGGAAATGTTCAACGCCCAGACTGGCACTTTCTTTACTCCGGTGGGGGAGTTGGGGTTGGCTCTCTATGAGATGTACGAGGTGTCCAAGCTTCCTTGGGGCTCGGAACCGTACGAAGAATATTTTCCGTCGAACGAAGAGATCCTTGTTCTAGAAAATAAGGACCCAGAGATGATGGCTGTTTTTAAAGAGGTGGCGAGCCATCATTATCTGATGCAACGGAAGGACAAAGGCAGGACTCAGCCTCATGTGACTGCTTGGAGGGATTACATCTTCAAGCAGGATTTGGCAGATTCCTCGAAGATCCGATTTACGACTCCGCAAGGGCTGAAACCCGCGGAAGTAACTTCTGAAATGAGCCGACTAGACGAAATGGCCCCCCCGTTCAAATGAGAGTGGCGAGAACGCGTATCGCTGCTTCTGGCATTGTGTGTATCGGATGTCATCTAAGACAGTATTGACTGCGTACTTGATGATATGGCTCCGAGAATGTATGTTTGCGGGCGGATCTGGTGCTGTGGAGAGGGTACACCGGAATCTCATCTTGCCTGCCGTAAAATTGGCTTTTGGCCGCCCTTTGGCTCTCCTTCCTGCGATGGTATGTAACCTGTTGTGGGGCTTGAGGACCTTTGTTGAGGATGTGATCCATGGGAGAGGTAGGAACGACAACTTCCCCGGGCCGAACTACCATTCCATTATCTTATGGGATGGTTGATTCTGCATCATCCGAACGTGATGAGTCCAGGCCCGGAGGAGGATCACGTTGAAGGTGATGCCTTTATCCGTCGTTTCTACAAGAGAAAGTGGTTGCATACTAGCGTCCCCGTCTGCAGGAGAGTTTTGTCCTATCTTCAGGGGTGGGAGATTGTCAAGGTCGGTCCCACCTTCAAAGATTTTGAGGCTGACCAAGATTTGGACGACTCTGGTGAAGATGTGATTACTCTGCCGAGATGGGGTTTTCGTTGGTTGCAAAGTATTCGGCCTTCTCACTTGGTCTACCGCAACCAAAATAGGTGTTATCTGGAGCCATATCTGCCAAGCCGGTTTGCTCGCCAGTTTGGCTACACCCAGCTAATGTTACGGAATCCCAGTAACAGTCTGGGGTTTGTCGGAAGTTTACTGGACGGAGCCCGGGGCTGCCAATATTACAATGCCGGGTGCACTGATGTTTATTTTACTATGCCAGTTCACAATCCTCGGCCACAGATCCTGTATTCGATCGTTAAGCTGTATTGTACCATGAATACTGTGTCTCCTGATTATGATAGGGAGACCAGTTTCATTATTGGAACTCAGCTAGAGGCTACGACGAATATGTTGGTGGCGGCTCGGTCATATCGTCCACCAGAATTGGCGGGATATCGGGCTGCTGCTGCAGCATCAGTGAGAGATCCCTCTGTTGGGAAGAGATGGGCTAACATAGAGGCTCGTTCGTTTGTACCAAAAAGGCCGAGAAAAGTGACGACTCCAAAGGTTGCGTCACTGGAATCAGTCCCTGCTGAGGTAAAGAGTCCTCCGTAATTTGGCTTATCTTGTCATTTTGGTGACTTGTGCTTTTCTTCTTGTAGGGATCATCGAAGAAGAAAACCCGTGTTTCGAAACCGGGTGTCAGTAAACCGAAGGAAGTGGCAAGCACTTCTGACGAGCGCATTCCTTCGATGGTAATGTCTCCAATGGAAGAGAATCATGAAGATATTGTTCCTGCGGAGGTTTTAGTATCTCCAGACCTTGTCAGAAGAGACGCTGAGGTTGTAGCAACTTTCGGGATGGTACAATCTGCCGTGGAGGCCTTGGATGTTGAGGGTCCTGCGGACACGAGGCTTTCTGATGATGAAGTGGAGTGGAGTTCGTCGTCTTCAGATGACGTTCCTCCAGAGTTGCATGAGTCTGTTGTAGGGGCAACAGATGTGATTGGAACAGAGGAGAGGGTTGATTCCCCTCCTTATCATGATGAGGAGAGGTCGACTGTAGCATTGCCGAGCTCTACCCCAGACTCAGCAGCGGAAGCTAAGGTGGCTGCCGATCGGGAGGTGGTGACAGATCCTGTCCCTGTAGAGGGATATGACGAGGAAAATGAGATTCGTCTGCCGGTCCTGACTCCAGGGGCGAGTCAGAAGACAATTATTGATCTCTCCATTCTGCCAGGGGGAATGTCCTGTACTGCCTGCTGATAGCGCATTGGGGGCTGACGAGGTAGCCACTGACGTCGGTGGTTCTTCCGAGCTTGAGAAGGATAAGGGTTTGGTGGAACCCTCTGTTGCTCCTTCTACTTGGGGTACTATATCGATGCCTCTCTCGGCTTCCTCCGTTCTTTTGGCTCCTCGGGCTAGTAGTCAAGCCCCTGTTGATGAAGAGCCTGTTGATGCCGAGGTTCTAGCCTCACAGGTTGATGCAGGCGGGCCTTCTTCCGGTCCGCTATCTAGAGCAGCTCCTCCGACTCCTGCTATGACGCCGCAGGTGCTGGCGGATGCAGATGAATATATGAAGTTCATCATCGAGGCGGTGTATAAAATGCTGCAGAGGGGCGTATCGGCAGTGATGGACGCCAATAGGAGCTTTACGACGAAAAAAACTCTGGCGCTGCCTCATATCAACCTTATCCATCTTCACCAGGGCCATGATCATATGGCCGACATTCTAGAAGCCTCGGTGGTTGAGTTGGACCAGCGGCTTTTCGAATTTCAGTGTATTCAGCGAAATGACCTCTCCGTCCTGATAGACGCGGAGAAGGAGAAGCTGATCGCTGAGACTGAGTCCTCTTACCAGGCCACGGTTGTAGTGCCCCGCTTCTCGCGGTCCACTATGTAATACCTACGGCTTGCTGACTCAGTCTTGAACTGAGTATTTGGGAAAATCCTTGCCGGTATCGATTGATCACGGATGAAATGCAATGAACCTTTCCAATTGATGGATTGACTTCTATTGAAATGAATCCAAGAGTTTTTGCGGAATGTTTTCTCTTCGCTGCTTGGTTTTGATGAATGCGTTTTCGTGTTGGTTTTCGATGATTGGTTTTCATTGTTCGCTTTCATCGCATTTCGCATTCATTCCGAATCTTGAGAGAAAGATACGAAGTATGCTAATCAACTGTTGGTGCCATTGTAGGCCACGTAAATTGTTCGTGAACGGCGCGTGAAGTCCCTTCTTCTCTCAACTAAGATTCATCTTGGTGAGTTGCTTGAACCGGGCTTGCATTTATTTATACGCCCTAATAAAAATGATCTCTAATCCACTCTGTTGCCTTGTCCCTGTGATCAACGATACCTCAGTAACAAAAGATAAGAGAAGATAAATGAATGAATCTCATGTAATTGGAACTGTCGCTTGCTTGCTTCGATATGAACTGTGTGCTCTTATGAATTGCCTAAAAGAGATAGCTCGGTATGGAAATTACGGCTTGACCGTGCAAGAAGAAGAGAATGGAAATGTTTACATGTTGCCTAGACTCGTGCATAGTAGAATTATCTGATAGCTGTATTCGCATTGGTCTAGACAACTTGTGCACAAGGAGGTAATCTCTCGATCGATTCTGGGGGCACCTGGAGTCGATCGGCCTAGGAGAGAACAGGACACTTGGGGCTAGAAGTCCCCGCAGTAAAAAGGGTGTTAGTCTATTAGTAATTGGGCAAGAAGTTCCGATTGCTAGTAATGGGAATACCCATGGACCACAATAGTTAGGTTTATGCATATAGACAGAGATTTATTGCTAGCCTAACATGCAGGGACGGAAAATGAGTATGCTTTACATATATGCAAATTGTGCTAACCTGTTTTGTGCAGGGATGACTGTCGGCGTTGGTAAGTTGGTTACAAATATTCTGCTGTCATGTTTCTTATGAATTATTAAAAAGAACCTAGACAAGTAGAAAGAGCACTAGTAAATATGTAGCTTCACATGTTGAATTAGTGCAGATATTTGTGAGTTTCGGCGAAGAGCCGCTCGCCAGTACATGATGTATGTTGACCCACGTTGTGGGCATCCTTTTCAGAAAGCAAAGGAGACAGGGGGATTTCAAGGAGGCACTAAAGCTCGTCTAGCCCAGTAGAGCTGCGGACTGCCTCGAAGCTTTCTTTTCATTTTAGTCAATTGCAAGTTTCCAGTTTCTTCTCCTTCTGAAGGTGTCTTTCAATTCCAGCTTGTAATAAAGGGATATCATGTATGGGCATTGTGGCTAATTTCAAAAGAGTTTCAAAGAGAATCCTGTAGCCAAATTATAAGGCAAATCTGAGTTGCAAAGCTTTGTACTTGTATTCCTATCAAGCTATGAATAAAAAGAAGTATTTCCATTTCAAATCTCTATGTCCAATATTTGGTTTTCTGCAATGAATGGGTGCGTGCGTGTGTTTTGCTTAACTAATGGTTGTGTGCGTGTGTTTTGCCTGACTAGTTGTTTTTGTGCAGGTACATGGCCTTGTGCAAGCACAACTTAGGCTTGCACGACATCACGCCTTAGCGAGGACGATCGATCCCGCAGGGATCCAAGCAAGACGGACGACCCTAGCGGGATCGGGGTATGACAAAGTGGTATCAGAGCACAGCTTTACGTCCTTGGCCTCTGCAAATATCGATTTTGAAAAAGTATATAAAGTACTTTGACGGCTTTCAAAAGTGTCCCGATTTTGAGTTATGAAAACCAATGCCCCATACAATAAGTCCATAATAATTTATGAGACTGACAGAAGTTATACTATTTTGTAGAGAAATGGCTCCTCCTCGTCCATCTGGCTCGACCGATACGGTAGAACGTATCTTGACAATGTTGGAGTTACAGAGACAGGACAATGAGGAAAGAAATCAGATACATCAGGCCCGAGCGGCTGCCCAATAAAAGCAGTTGGATGCCTTAACCCAGCTTGTCACGGCGCTTGCGACAAATCGAGAGACCACCGCAGCGACGGAACCAACGAAAACGCTCGAGATCGAGCCCATAGAGGGTGATGAGCCCCAGCCAACGCAAAGGCACACTGTCTTTAGGCCAAAGGATTTCTTGGACGCGAAACCTCCAGAGTTTGAAGGCAGGACGTCACCCGACAAGGTGATGGACTGGATAGATAAAATGGAGAGTCTGTTCGCATTCATAGGAGTTCCAAACGGCAAGAAGGTAGTTTGTGCCGTTATTCTCCTACGGCTGCGGGCGAAGGACTGGTGGAAGGCGAAGAAGCCGACGCTGCTCGCAACGGCTAGGAATGGAAAGATCTCATGGGCCTTGTTCAAGAAGGCGTTTCTGGATCAATATCTGCCTCCAGCCATGAGCAAGAAGATGGAGGATGACTTCATCACACTGAAACAGGGAGATATGTCCGTGGAGGACTATGAGTCTGAATTTGCTAAGTTGGCAAATTTTGCCGCTGCTTGGCTCCCCACGAAACAGACTCGCATAAATCGATTCGTTGATGGTCTGAATGATAACATCCAGTTAAGTGTGTTGAATCGAGAATGCGGGTCCCATTCTCAAGCCTTTGAGGCGGCGCTACAGGTGGAACAATTCCAGCTGAAGAAGGCGTCAGCAAAGACGCAGTACATTCGCAACCAGCCCGCTAAAAGATATCACGACGGGGAGAAAAAGACTGACGAAGAAAAAAAGACTGGCGGGGAACAATATAATAAGCTCGTGTGCGCTTTGTGCGGTAGACATGGACACACAAAGGAAGTTTGCCGTTCTGCCAACGGAGAGTGTTTCAACTGTGGTCAAAAGGGCCACCGTGCTATAAATTACCAGAATAAGAGAGTTCGGCCGCTGAACAACAACGACACTGAAGAGCGTGGGCAACTGCCAGGCCTACCGCCCCTTCGAGACCATCCGCACAACCAGCCACAGCGGACTAATGCTCGTGTCTATAACCTATCCACCTTGCTTGATCCAGAAAGTGGAGGTGAGTTTGTATCTTAAGTTTTGAGGACAAAACTTTTTCTCAGTGGGTTATTATGTAGTGCCCCGCTTCCCGTGGTCTACTATGTAATACCTACGGCTTGCTGACCCAGTCTTAAACTGAGTATTTAGGGAAATCCTTGCCGGTATCGATTGATCACGGATGAAATGCAATGAACCTTTCCAATTGATGGATTGACTTCTATTGAAATGAATCCAAGAGTTTTTGCTGAATGTTTTCTCTTCGCTGCTTGGTTTTGATGAATGCATTTTCGTGTTGGTTTTCGATGATTGGTTTTCATTGTTCACTTTCATCGCATTTCGCATTCATTCCGAATCTTGAGAGAAAGAGACGAAGTATGCTAATCAACTGTTGGTGCCATTGTAGGCCGCGTGAATTATTCGTGAACGATGCGTGAAGTCCCTCCTTCTCTCAACTAAGATTCATCTTGGTGAGTTGCTTGAACCGGGCTTGCATTTATTTGTACGCCCTAATAAAAATGATCTCTAATCCACTCTGTTGCCTTGTCCCTGTGATCAACGATACCTCAGTAACAAAAGATAAGAGAAGATGAATGAATGAATCTCATGTAATTGGAACTGTCGCTTGCTTGCTTTGATATGAACTGTATGCTCTTATGAATTGCCTAAAAGAGATAGCTCGGTATGGAAATCACGGCTTGACCGTGCAAGAAGAAGAGAATGGAAATGTTTACATGTTGCCTAGACTCGTACATAGTAGAATTATCTGATAGCTGCATTCGCATTGGTCTAGACAACTTGTGCACAAGAAGGTAATCTTTCGATCGATTCTGGGGGCACCTGGAGTCGATCAGCCTAGGAGAGACCATGACACTTGGGGCTAGAAGTCCCCGCAGTAAAAAGGGTGTTAGTCTATTAGTAATTGGGCAAGAAGTTCCGATTGCTAGTAATGGGAATACCCATGGACCACAATAGTTAGGTTTATGCATATAGATAGAGATTTATTACTAGCCTAACATGCAGGGACGAAAAATGAGTATGCTTTACATATATGCAAATTGTGCTAACCTGTTTTGTGCAGGGATGACTGTCGGCGTTGGTAAGTTGGTTACAAATATTCTGCTGTCATATTTCTTATGAATTGTTAAAAAAAACCTAAACAAGTAGAAAGAGCACTAGTAAATATGTAGCTTCACATGTTGAATTAGTGCAGATATTTGTGAGTTTCGGCGAAGAGCCGCTCGCCAGTACATGATGTGTGCTGACCCACGTTGTGGGCATCCTTTTCAGAAAGCAAAGGAGACAGGAGGATTTCAAGGAGGCACTAAAGCTCGTCTAGCCCAGTAGAGCTGCGGACTGCCTCGAAGCTTTCTTTTTATTTTAGTCAATTGCAAGTTTCCAGTTTCTTCTCCTTTTGAAGGTGTCTTTCAATTCCAGCTTGTAATAAAGGGATATCATGTATGGGCATTGTGGCTAATTTCAAAAGAGTTTCAAAGAAAATCCTGTAGCCAAATTATAAGGTAAATCTGAGTTGTAAAGCTTTGTACTTGTATTCCTATCAAGCTATGAATAAAAAGAAGTATTTCCATTTTAAATCTCTGTGTCCAATATTTGGTTTTCTGCAATGAATGGGTGCGTGCGTGTGTTTTGCTTAACTAATGGGTGTGTGCGTGTGTTTTGCTTGACTAGTTGTTTTTGTGCAGGTACATGGCCTTGTGCAAGCACAACTTAGGCTTGCACGGCATCACGCCTTAGCGAGGACGATCGATTCCGCAGGGATCCAAGCAAGACGGACGACCCTAGCGGGATCGGGGCGTGACAACGGTGAGTGTCTAGGAACGCGAAGTGGCTGAGACTGAAGTTGCAGTGGAGCGGTTGTCTCAGTCTACGCAGGAGAAGGTGGAGTCGCAAGCTGCATTAGACGCTAGTATCGCGGAGGTTGATGCCCAGATTCGCCGCCTTGAGGACCAGCGGGCCCGACTCCTATTAGATGTCGAACGTGTCCAGGCTGAGCATGTAGCATTCAAGAAGGAGGAAGCAACTTTCATCCACCGGGCTCTTACCCTGGCTCAGCAGCGACAATAGTTGGATGAGAAGCATGAGAATGACACTTCTCCTGAGGCTATAGAAGCGATGCGTCAAAAAGCCGAACGTCGGGTCCTGGCGACTGTAGAGACTCGGGCGGCAGACTTGAGGCGTCGGATTAAAGAGCTTTCAGCCAACCCTGGGGATGTTTAGGGATTGTAGTCTCTTCTTTTTGTGTATTTGCAACTCTTGCTGTGGAGGGTGTAATCCTTTACTCTCTTTTTTAGAATAAAGAAATACAAATTTTTTTGTAATGTGTTCATTTTTGCTTTCATGAACTTGATGATTTGTGTGGACTTATTATCTTTTGCGCACCTTGGTTTTTTAGGTACAGATAATAAGTTTGAGAGAACTAACATGTTTGCTCAGAGGTGATATGGACATGGCAAATATGGGATTCAAATGATATAATCTTCCTACTCAGAGGTGTTATGGACGTGGTAGGAATGACTCTGGGGGATACGCGGAACTACTCAGAGATAATGTGGACGTGAAAGTTCTGCGATCAATGTACGGCAACACAGGGGTTGTCTGTACGGGATGTTTACTCAGAGGTAATGTGGACGTGGTAAATATGATGGGTAGCGTAGTCTTATGGAATGTAAGATTCTGCTTTGTAGGGTGTAGGGGAACAACTCAGAGGTGATGTGGACGTGGTTGTCCTTCTACTGGAGGATGCCACGGAACAGCTGGGTTCCGGAAGCGTATGATTTTGTGAAAGAGAATTGTATGTGAGCCCTGATGATTGGGTCCACAGACTCCCTTGTTGGGTAGAGATAGAAGTACATATCTGAAAGATGTCATGAGTAGTACTTCTTTAGGAACTTGCCGTTGATGGGCATCATGAACAAGTGCCCATTGGATTTGGCAAGGCGGTAAGCACGATTTGAGTATTCCGTCTCTATGATGAAAGGTCCCTTCCACTTGGGCTCAAACTTTTCTGGTGTCTTGTGGGTCAACACCATCGGCCTCCTGACTGCCAGAACCAGGTCGCCTACTTGGAAAGTCCTCTGCTTGACCTTCTTGTTGAAAGCCTGTGATATACGGGCTTGGTAGAGTTTGATGCGTTGTTGAGCTAGGAGACACTTTTCATCAAGTGCCTCCAGTTCTTGCAGACGATGACGTTGATTGTCTTCCTCTGTTAGTTGGTTTGTGATTGCTACGTGGAGTGAGGGTATCTGGATCTCAAGAGGCAGTACCGCTTCGCTCCCGTAGACCAGGGAGAATGGTGTGTTGCCTGTCGGGGTCTGTACCGTTATACGGTAGGCCCAAAGGCATTCGCCGAGCTTTTCGTCCCAATCGCATTTGTTGGATGACACGACCTTTTTGAGTAGCCTGACGATAGTCTTATTGAACGCCTCGGCCAATCCGTTTGCTGTCGGATTGTAGGCGGTTGATGCTACATTTTGGATGCGATTCTTGTCACAGAATCTGCTAAAAACATGGCTGATGAACTGAGGACCGTTATCATGGATAATCCTGTGAGGTACCCCGAAACGGTAGATGACATGGTGTTTGATGAAGATGATCACCCTGGAGCTCTTTACTTCTGCCAGCAGGACTGCTTCTGCCCATTTGGAGAAGTAGTTGGTGATGGCTAGGATGAAACGGTATCCCCTTGATGAAGGAGGGGTGATCGGTCCTACAATGTCCATGCCCCAGGCTTCAAAGGGCCAAGAGGCGACTGTAGGATGTAGTAGTTCTGACGGTGTATAGATGAAGTCCACGTGAAGCTGGCACGCATGGCACTTCTTAGCATAGTCGACAGCGTCGGCTGCCATGGTGGGCCAGTAGTAGCCCATGCGCCGCAGTCGATCCTGCAACTTAGGCCCAGGTTGATGAGCCCCGCAAGTTCCGTCATGAGCTTCCCGAAGGGCTTCGGCTGCTTCTTCGTTGGACAGGCATCGAAGGAGAAGTCCATCGTAGGAGCGTCGGTACAGCATTTTAGTGGCTGTATCATCATAGAATCGAAGGGAACGCCTCCTGACTGAGACGGCTTCCTTCGGGTCCTCTGGGAGAATTTCGTAGACGGCAAAGTCGATGAACGGGAACCTCCAGTCTCGGACATTAACACCAGTGCTTGTCGGCATGGCGTGGGCCATGTGTGAATATAGGTTGTTTTTAGGATAGACCAGGTCGTGACATAGTGTTGAGTCCCGAGGGGTGCTGCCAATGAGGCCGCGAGGCCAGCTAGAGCGTCGGCCTCCAAATTTTGTAGACGGGGTACATGTTCGATGAAGA
Source organism: Iris pallida (assembly GCA_029216955.1). Lineage (NCBI taxonomy): Eukaryota > Viridiplantae > Streptophyta > Magnoliopsida > Asparagales > Iridaceae > Iris > Iris pallida. Next base: position 24,265,063 of record JANAVB010000194.1, read on the forward strand.
ACTTGGTGAAGGTTGAAATAATGTTCAATGCAACTTCATGATAAGGAATCAGATCTTCATGGAGAACTTCGTATTGTCCTCTGATCTGGTTAACGATGAGTTTTGAGTCACCGTAGGCTTCCAGATGATTCACCCCAGCTGTTGCGCCAGCTGGAGTCCCATGATGAGCGTATTATACTCGGCAACATTATTGGAGCACGGCATCGAAAGGGAGTAAGCACGCTGGATGACCAGCTGATCGGGGGAGACTAAGACTACCCCCACTCCTGCGATGATTTGGCCTTTGGGGCCTGTTCTTGAAGCGCCATCGAAAAACATCCGCCAGACGAAGCTTTCTTCGGTGACGTTTGATTCTTGGACCTCATCCGGGATATCTTCGTAGAGTCTTGAGGACTCTGGGATGGGGTGTACAGCTAAAAAGTCGGCCAAAGCGTGACCCTTAACTGCTTTTTGTGGAACGAAAACCATGTTGTACGACGTTAGCAAGATCGCCCATGTGGCAAGCCGAGAATTTAATGATCCTGGCTTCGTCATGACAATCCTGAGCGGATTGACTCAGGAAATGACATGAATTGTCTGGCCCGAGACATAATGGCGAGTCTTTTGGATGGCAAATACCAAAGCCAAGCACTCCTTTTCAACGGGGTTGTACCGGTGTTCGGCCCCGATCAATGTTCTACTGAGGTAGTAGATAGCTTGTTCATAGCCTGTGTCGCTGTTTTGAGCCCGCAAAGCGTCGAGGGAATGATCTATGGCACGGACGTAGAGGAGAAATGGTTTGCCAGCGACGGGTGCCACCAGGACTGGCGAGCTTGTCAGATAAGCCTTGATATCGTCGAAAGCTTTTTGGCATTCCTCTGTCCAGACGTAAGAGACTCCCTTCTTCATGAGCTAAGTGAAGGGTCGACATTTGCTGGAAAGGTTTGCTACGAACCTCCGGATGTATGCCAGACGCCCTTACAGGCCTCGAAGTTCTCGAAGGTTCTTCGGAGGGTCCATGTCGAGGATGGCTTTGGTCTTTTCGGGATCGACATGAATGCCTTTCGCCGTGATAATGAAGCCTAAGAACTTTTTGCTAGAAACCCCTAAGAAGGATTTTGCAGGGTTCATCTTGAGTTGATGCGCTCGCATGAGATCGAAGACTGTCTTGAGGTCTTGCAGGTGGTCACCTTTGAGACGGCTCTTGACTGCGATGTCGTCAACATAGCATTCGATTGTCTTGCGTAGATGCTGACAAAAAATGGTACTCATAGCTCGTTGGTATGTCATACCGGCGTTCTTTAAGCCGAAGGGCATCACTGTGTAGCAGAAAACACCCTTCAGAGTCCTGAATGATGTGTGTTTTACGTCATCGGGGAACATCTTGATCTGGTTGTAACCCGAATACCCGTCCATGAAAGACATACGTTCGAAGCCACATGTGTTGTCGTTCATCACGTCGGTGATTGGAAGCGGGAATTCGTCCTTCGGGCAAGCAGAGTTGAGATCCCTGAAGTCGATACAAACTCGTATCTTCCCATTCTTTTTGGTGACAGGGACGACATTGGCCACCCAATCTGGGTGTTGTTCTTCACAGATGAAGCCGCTAGTCAAGAGTTTGTCCACCTCCTGATCGATGACGTTCATGATGTCCGGATGGAAGCGTCGCTGTTGTTGTTTGATAGGTTTGGCATCAGGTAAGATGTTCAGCCTATGCATCACGATCTGAGGATCAAGTCCTGGTATGTCTTCGTAGCTCCAGGCGAAGACATCGATATACTCTTTAGCCAGTTGGATTAAAGACTCCCGGTCTCTTCCTTTTAGGCTTTTGCTGATAAAGATGGGTTTGGAAGAAGATCCGTCCCCAAGGTCGATCTGCTCGACTTCGTCTTCGGTAGGGGGTTCGCGTAATTCAAAGCGAGACTCCCATTGTTCTACTAGGCGTTGAGCCCAGGGTTCTTCTTCGAAGAATTCTGGCGCTTGGTCTTCGCCTTCATCTTCTTGAGGTTGTGCAGATGTCATGTTGGCTGACAGCACTTTTTTGAAGACTGATCCGATGCTGGTATCGGAATCCCAAGTTGATGCTTCGGACGAGTGAGAATGTTCTACTTCTTCTGCGTCTGAACTCTCTGGAGTTGACGGTGGCGTGACATAGCCTACCCCCCGTCGAGTTCGATTGTAGTAGTCCTGCGGCTTTTCTTTTGGAAGCCGGAGAGGGAGACGTCGACCCTTGCCGTAGTTCAGGCCTTTGTTGCTTTTTAGGTCGTAACCCATCTTTTGGATGAGGTACTTTGCCTTATCCGTGTACCGATAGACTTGTATTCTGCCGGTATCTGGTTCTGGCTCGAGTGGCGAGAGGTCTTGATGACGCTCAACTCTGCCGAAAATGATGGATTCTTCGTCTCGACTCCGCGGTGGGACTACAAACATACCCCTTGGGACGGGACTACTCGATTTACATGATGGACGGTCGTTATTTGTGTTTGCAACGACCGTAGAGCGTTATCTAATGTATACATGACATTCCAATGTGGAAGACTAGAATAATTAAAAGACAATCTATTATTGATGAAATACGAGATTTTATCCCGCAGGATTATATTGTCCAGAGAGGGTGGATCTACATTAGCAGAGATATATTCCCCTAGCTCTTCATCTGTGAGTACTGGGGTAGGATCGGGAGAGTCCACCACAGTGTTGGTCTTAGGGTCCGAGAGGACTATGTGGGCTTCTCCGGCAACTTGAGCTTGCCTTTAAGACGCACCTTCAGAGGTGCCTCTACTGTGCCTCCGGTGATTGGTGCCTTCCCCTGTAGTTTTGCCACAAGGGGAGCCGATATTTGAGGCGGCTTCCCCTTGAGCCGTATCTTCAAGGGGGCTTCAGGAGCAGTTGGTGCTTTCCCGGGTAGCTTGATGTTCATGGGAGGCAACTTCTGAGGTGGTTTGCCTTTGAGTCGGATCTTCAAAGGAGCGTCGGGAGTCATCTCAGGCTCCATGTCCGGCTCTGCTACCGTTTCTGCTTCATCGTCAGCATCATTGGCCTCCTCCTCGTCAGGTGACTTGTACAAGGAAGAATCGGTGAAGTAGGCTTCAAACCCTTTGAAAGGGTCAATGTCCGCAAACTCCGTCCGGATAACGTCGTTGGTGGACACGTACTTCATACATTGGTGGAGCGTGGATGGCACCACCATGTACTCATGCATCCATGGACGACCCAACAGGAGGTTGTAGTTGACGTCGGCGTCCACAACATAGCAAGTCACCTCGGTTCTGAGGTTACCGATATGGCACTTTAGTCGTATCTTGCCCAGTGGCTCGCTTTTGCTAGCATTGAAGCCATTGATTGTTGTGTTGGAAGGCGCCAGTCGGTACATTGGGATCCCCAGTGTTGAGAGCAGCGTCTTCGAAATGATGCTGAGGGAAGACCCCAGATCGATCTGAGTCCACTTCACCTTGACAGAACCGATATACCCTGTATAATATAGCGGCCTGTTGTATCGGATGTGCTTGAGCAGCATGTCTTGTTGGGTAAAAGTTATATTGGGGATAACCTCATTCGCACAATGACAGTACGCACATTCAGTCGGGAGATCTTCAGGCTGCTTGACCTGACTGATGAAGGATTCGGCATCCTTCAGAGCTTCACAGAGAGCTTTGCGAGTGTCCTTGGAAAGACGAAGGAGCTCAAACAAGGATAGGTGGGCAGGAGTACTGGCCAGTTGTGCTAGTATGTCAAAGTTGTGGGGCCTGGCTAGCCCCGAAGCATTCTTCTTTCACAGAGGCCTATCGAAACGGGCCTCTACATGCTTCTGCTTATTGGTTGCTGGGGGCTTAGACGGGCCCTCTTCCTGGACAATAGGGACGGTACAAGGAGGCACCACCTCGACGGCAGCTTCGTCAGATTGGGCATTCTGTTGTGAACGCATCTGTACAGGAAGTGCCTCTTCTGCTGAAGAAGAGACCATGCGGCCAGACTTGATCTTCCTGCCTTTGGATTTGGAGGTAGGGCGTACCTCCGGTTGAGTAACCTCGGAGACAAGATCAGGGTGAACCCATAATATCTCTCCCCGAGATGTGGTGAGTGGGATGAGTCCACTCACGTTGTCACGAGTAGGTGGTAAATTAACCACCTCCATTGTCGCCTTCGGGATGGGGACGACGCCATCTTGTGTTGTAGTTGGCGGCAAGGTGCCAAACTGGAGTGACACCACGTTGGCCGATACCATCTTCTCTTCGTAGTCGACGGAGATAACATCCGCATTGATCATATGCTGGATATAGTTTTTGAGGACGTAGCAGTCCTTGGTTGGGTGTCCGACAAACCGATGGTAGTGACAGTACCTCAGATTGTCCACTTTCCCAACCTCGTCGGAATGCTTCGGGTCCGGCAGCTTGATCTTGTCACCCTGCTTCAGTATCTCAAAGAGTTGCAGGGTGTCTTCATCGTTGAACGAATAAACCTCCTTTGGACTTGGTGCAAGTGGAGGCTTCTGAGTAGGCGTTGATGCACCTTTTGAGGCATTGACAGTCAACGCCTGTTTTCCCTTCGTCTCTCGTCCGGGGTTGTTGGCTGCAGGCCGTTTCCCCTTGTCCTCAAAGGCAGGGAAACTGACTCCCAGAAGACGAGCATTGGCCGCCTTCTTTTCTGCGGCTTCTGCTTCGATGATCAAGGAGCTCCAGTCGGGAGGATGAGTAGAGTTGAGCCAGAGTTTGACTGCGGGCAGCATGTTCATGCTGCAGGAGGAGAGGAGTGCATGTTCTGGCATGCCCGGGGGCAGTCTGAAGCAGGCCTGTCGGAAGCGTTCGATGAATACTCGAACTGTTTCCTTCTCCTTCTGGCGTATCTCTATAAGGGGCGCCATTGTCATGTCCTTCCTGCCGTCGTAGAAACGGTCGAGAAAAAGGTGCGTCAGGTCGTCGAAAGAAGATATAGAATTGTCGAAGAGGCTGCAGTACCAGTCGTACGCCACTCCTTTCAGTGCCCCAACAAATATGCTGGTGAGTAGTGCGTCCTCCTTCGGGAGATGTCCTGTCTGAGACTGAAAGTACGTCAGATAGCGACGCGAAGAGTCTTTTCCGTCGTATGGCGTCAGTGTTTGTGGTTTATACTTAGAAGGATAAACCACTTTGTTCCACTCGAGGGGATAAGGTTGGGGAATCCCCATCTTTTGGCGCTCCTCTTGGCTCATCTTGGACTAAAAGCGCTCGCGCAAGTCCCTGATCATCTCTACCACATCTTCCGTGGAGCTGGGAGTCGGGGAAGGTGGTACCACCTGGAGTTGAGTATTTGAGGGCTCCGACGTCCGAGGTGCCTCGCGGCGATCCGTATCCAAGGATACCCGTTGAAGGGGTACACTCGATTCTCCATTGTCCCCCGAGTCGGGACCGATAGAAGGTGTCCTGGCCAAAGCTGACCGTATCTCAAATACTGCTTGAGTCAGTATTTGTATGGAGGCAGAGAGGGTTTTGAGTCCCCCTTTCTGGGTATCCATGTGCTGGACGAGGTCTGGTGGCGGCGCATCAGACTCGGTATCACCCCCAGCCATGTATACTGTCATGACGCGGCTGGAAGTGGATGGATCGGTTGAGGCTTCACTCTCGGCTTCACTCTCCTGTAGGGGAGTTGTCTCTCCTGGAGCTTCATTTTGGCCATCCCCAGCCATGTTCTGGAGAACATTCTCGACAGGAGCATCTGCAAGGGCATGATTACCCTCAGTTCTGTCTTGAAGGACACCCTCATCTACGAGAATCAGATCCGCAGGGGCTAGACTACCCCCAGCTATGTTTTGGAGGACACCCTCGTCTTCAGGAGAAGTATCTGCAAGGGCCTGATCAGCCCCAGTCCTATCTTGAAGGACTTCTTCGTCTTCGGGACGCAGATCTACAGGGGTTAGGTTACCCCCAACTATGTCTGGAAGGCTGACTTCGTCTCCAGGATGAAGATCTACCCCAGCTGTGTTCCAGAGAACATCTTCGTCTTTAGAAGGAGGATCAATAAGGGTTTGACTACCCCCAGCTTCCTCCAAGATCTTCTTTCTCCCCCGAGTGCCTTCGAATACTCCGGAGGACGAGACAGCTGTCTTGGTTTTCCTCGGCTGGCTCTTAGACGAGGACGAGGAATTGCCAGTCGCCTTTCGGACTGACAAGGAGTTAGAGATTACATTGCATGAAGCAACCTCTGGCTCTTCTTTTGTTGACATCTTCTTCCCGAGGCGACGTCGGAGGGGTGTCGATGATTGCAGCCGCTGGAACACCGACTGTCTTGGTGGGACTGCTGCCTTACAATAGCAGTTGATGGTGACTACAGCACAAGTGTGCCCCGTGAGGGGCGCATCGTGCTTGTTAGTCGACTCTCCTGATCGGCTCTTGTGAGTGATCACGTTACGTAGATCGTTTGAGAAGAGTGCCACCTTCGTACCCACTTCAGGCGCATGTCAAGGCCAAGCGCCGGGGTGGTCAGGTGAATGCTGCGTCCCCTGATCCAAAACATAGGAGGCACGGGAGTTCAAGACCACTGGGTTTGCCTTACTCGACTTGGTTGTGAACGCAACAATAGATGTGTCCAAGTGAGATAAGGACTTTGAAGGTTGGCTCGTTTCTGGCGCAGAAGCACCTGAGTCAACCTTATACAGCTTACCATCAGCAGCGCACATGATTGTGAGCACATGCCTCTGGCTTGCTGTTGGCATAGCACGTTTGGGGCACATGGCCCGTACTGCCTTGGACTTCTTCATACTAGCCCGCTGGGGCGTATAGTACTCAGAATCCAAATTCTCCTCACCATTACAGTGAGTGAGTCTGTCAAAGACAGAGACCTTCTGTGGCACATCAGAGGTGATGTGCGGGGCATTAGCTGCGCCCCTGCTTCGTCGACGCATCTTCCTCGCCTGAGAGGGAGATGGCTGGAGAATGCGGTCAGCCGCACGTTTCCCCGAGAGATGCGGTGCACCGGTGGGCGCATCTTGGTTGCTGAGGACGTCAGCAGGAAGGGAAGGCTGGATCAGCGCATCCCCTTCAGTGGTGGTGCCAGAGGCGTCGACCTTGCGCACCCAGACTCGGCGAGTCTTCTTCGACTTCGGCAGCTGCTTCGAAGGACTCGCACTGCCTTCAGAGATGAACTCCTCATACGCCTGTTGATTGAGGCATACGACCAGCGTCTTGTGGGAGGAGCCTACCTTCACATCGTCGGATTGTGACACAGCTTTCTCAGTAGAGGAGAAAGAGGTCCCCAGCAGAGTCGCCAGCTTGTTTGCCATTAAAATCTTTTGATTGCAAATTTTAATACAAACAGAACAGTATTACAATGTAGGACTTAGATGTAGTCCTAGGAGTACACTTTTGTTTATCTGGGTCCCTTGTGCTAATGGAGCGAGTGGTAATGCGTTGACTCCGTTGACGATCTGACGACGGTTATCGGTTCTCTGAAGGTTTGGATTTCTCTGGGTGCTGGAGCTTGCTGAGAGGAGGAAGATGTTGAGTGTCTGTATCTGCCTCTCTGGTGGTGCGAAGTCTCTGTCTGTCTATGTATGTTCGTCTCTGTGTGTGTGGAAGAAGGAAATGATCCCTCTATTTATAGCTTTGCAGGCTGGCTGCTCATGCGCGCATATGTAGGATGCGCCTGGACACGGGGACGCCACGTGGTGATTACTGATGGAGGAGCATAGACTATGTGCCCGGATTGAAGGGTTGAATTCTTCATGCTGCTGTTGTGGGCCGGTACGTAGCAGAGAAGAGGATCTTTCTATTGCTGAGATCTTGGGTAAATCGAGTCAAAGGACACGTGTCATCGGCCCATGGCTCGGAGATCTCGAATTTGGTGGGGAATGATCTGTAGGATGCGCCTGGGATTGGGTACATGAGGAGACTTTGTCTCATAACTTTTAGGAGTTACGAACCATTCAGGGCACATGGCTTTCGAGGCGCATGCGAAGCTTCAGTAGTGACTTTACTCCTGTCTTTTGGGATCAGAGAGAAGTCTGGGGCGCATGACTTTTGAGGCGCATGCCGAACTTCAGTAGTGACTTTACTTCTGTCTTTAGGGATCAGAGAAAGTCTGATGCGCATGGCTCGAGGCACATACAGAGCTTTGGGTGCATGGCTACGGAGGCGCATGCGAGTGGTTGGGCGGCCACGTGGCTGTAACCGTCGGAGGAAAGTAATGATGATGCTGACGTTGGCGACACTTCATTTTCTGAAAAATCTGTCAACTGTTCAGTCCTCGAAGGACGTGCTGCCAACTCTGTCAGATTTCAGCATTTAATGTTTTTGATAGGTGATGGACCGTTGAGTAGGCGTATCGATCGGCGTTCCACTAGGCGTATGGGGACGCATGGGGGTGCATCCCTGTGAGGCACTTGGTGCTGAAGGGCGCATCCTTGGGAGGCACTTGGTGTTGAGGGGTGCGTCTGTGTGATGCGCGGTCTGTCCAGCACATCCGCTCCGCGTGACACATCTTTATTGGTGCGGCTGTTACGTTCTTCGAGTGCTTTAAATAGACATTTTTTGACTTGGCTGAATTCGAAGCGTCTGGTTCATCCATTTAATATCAATTTATTGCACAAAATTCGGAAAGCCATCCACTTGGCACATGGGTTTGATTTGCCCGGCCTATAAATAGTGGCATGGAGAGAGTTTGCTTCTCGTTCTCTCACGTCCTCCCGAAATGAACTTATTTACTCGAGTGCATTCCATCGATGAGATGCTCCCAAAGGTGAAGATGTAACGCAATGTCTTCATTGATGCACTTGAAGGTGACTGTTACATCCAAAAGTCAGAGTCGAGGGCTTCTGAGGCAGGCAGAAGGTGCCTGTTGCATCCAAAGATCGGGATACACGAGCCTCATCTCCGTTATGCTGGAAGAGCCGCAGATCAGAATTGTGGTACTGCGGCTTTGGAGGCTCTTTCTTCTGTCAGAGTGGGCGTTGCCCATTCTGGTTGTGTTGAAAGCTGCTGCTTTAGTCGCGGTTTCATTTGCGGTGCTCTTCTCTTCCTCGGTTTGGGGAGCTCCTCCTCCAGTTAGAGGGTTGATTGCCACCCTCATTCTGCTCAATAAATGCTTCATTAGTCGAAGCATTAGATGATCCTGGCTGAAAGGTGGCACATAACTGAGCTGCTGAAGGGATGCACATAACTGAGGATGCACATAACTGAGCTGCTGACAGAATGCGCCCTGCTGAGGGCGCATGGTGGGATGCGCCTGACTGAGAGCGCATGGCGGGATGCGCCTGACTGGGAGCGCATGGTAGCTGCTGCGCCTGACTGTAAACTTATGATCTTTTCTTTGTAGAAATTCTCCTTTGTACAACCTTTTCTAGACATGTAATAGACTTTTATATGAAAAATAAAAAGTCCTCTTTCAATGTCTATATTTGTTGTTTTGCTGTGTCAAGTACTTTGTCCGAGCTCCCTTGGCGCATGTAGTGTTTGGCGCATAGGATTTCTGATCGTGAAATTCCATGCTTCTACAAAATGCAAGAAGAGTTGTCATGGTAATCAAAAGATCATAATTTTTTCTAAAATGTGATTGAGTAACTCCTATCATATCCTAGATCCTACGTCCTAATCGCAGGCGTAATTAGTACTCTAAGTCGAGCACCATTACGAGATCGCACTAATCGCGACACTGACCTGCATGGGCCGCCACAAAAATGTGTCACGACCCGTACCCTGATTAGGGGCACGAGTGCGTGGTTACGTCCAGCCTACGCCGCAGCATCGGCGGTAGAACGCTGTCTAGGTCATCTATAAATACTACAACTAACAGATAAAGGTACCTGTACAGTATATACACTCCAAATAGAGGTGACATAGCAATACAGTCTCAATCACAAAGCAAACTAGGATAGATAGCATGAAAGGAAATATGATAGATGAAAGCAGGAATAAGTTCGAGATCCACACAAGCCCAAAGCTATACACAATACCACAGAGTCACATAATACAATATGGAAAGATTAGGTTCGACATATCCTAACATCTTCTCTTCAATTCAACTCTAGTAAAGGTGACATGTAAAGATTAGGTTTGACATATCCTAACAACTTCTTCAACTACAAATTTTCTACCCCTAACCTGTGTAACATACCTATCTGTCTCTGTAGCATGTGCAATCCATTTCAAACTTTCTTCATATAATCCTCAATTGATCCCTAACTAACTTTCAGTGGATGCACTTAAATACCACTGAATTTGAGAAAAGACTTAATGAGATGAAAGAGGCAAATGTTGAAGCAGCCAATTGATCATAAGAAACTTCCAGGAGGAGGGATGGCTACTTGGTCCAGGACCCAGGTGATCCAGGCTCAGTATGTACCTATGTATCTCTTAAAAAACATCTACGAGAAGATATCACAGAGAAGTAAATAATGTCTAGTTTCTAAGGAGGCAAATGCGAAAATGAGATCGAAAGATTGGAACCTGCTATCTGCTCTGCTACTGCCTGAGTGAGCTCAACTGCCATGGCGAAAGCACGCCCCTGCTGGCCTCCTCTGGCCTGCTGCACTCTGTCCTGGCCTGCCTGTCTGGCTGCACGGGCAGCACAGTTCTTCATCTGGTAACCTGGAGCTCCACAGAATAAATAAACTCTCAGCCTCATTCTGCAAACCTCCTGGGTGTGCCCCATCTTCTTACAGAAGGCACACTGGATGGCCTGCCTCTGGCCCTGTCCTTGGTGCTGCTGGGCACGCGCTGGTGCCTGCTGAAACTGTAACTGAGGCTGCTGCTGAAACTGCCTCTGCTAAAAATGAGGGCGCTTCGCCGGCCCCGCACTCGAGCTCGCTCTTAGAACATCGCTGCCCCTCTTCGGCTTAAGGCCGAAGTTCTTTTCTGAAATCTGCGCCTCCATCAGGATCTGCTCGAAGGTCGCATCACGTCGCCCAGAGGTACGAGTACGTACTGCATGAATAAGACCCCTCCGGAACTTGCGGGCCTTGTACCCCTCATCCTGGATTAGACCCGGTGCAAACCTACTAAGGCAGAAGAACTCCGCTGCATACTCGTCCACCGACGAGTTCCCCTGCTCCAATGCGACGAACTGGGCCTACAGAGCTGTCAAGGCCACATCTGGGTAGAACTTCTCCTTAAAGAGCTTCCTGAAGCTCTCCCAAGTCAAACCCCTCACCGACGCACGAGGATCCGTGTGTCACGACCCGTACCCATTTTTTTTAAACGGATACGAGACGTGTCCAAGCCAGCCTACGCCGCAGTATCGACGGTAGAACGCTGTCACGGCCATGAAGATCAAAATCACAAATATTGCTCATTCACAAAATTAATTTAACTTACAATGATCACAAGTTTTACATTTGCAGAAATATAAACTTGTACAAATATAGAATGACTATAACTCCACTATCTAACTAGTCTCTAAGCTTTTGTCTGCAAGTATTCCCGTCACTCCCCAAGCTAAGTGAATCCACGACTAACCTGAAAAATGTTGGTTTCCAGTCAGGAATGGAACGAGCACAATTCACTGAATGCAATTTTAAATAAAGAAAATGACTATAAACAAAGGTTAGACATCAATCATGAGTTTTGAAAATAAATAGTAAATACGGAAAACCAATAGCAATAAATTGACACAAAATACTTTCCCCAACTGTTAGAAGTACCTTTGATATGTGATCGTTCTCGGGACAATTATGCGATACTGTCTAAAGTTACACTGTCTACAGTTACACAGTCTACAATTATACGGTCTACAGTTACACGGTCTACAGTTACACGGTCTACAAAAAATATTGCAATAAAGAAACATTGTCTACAAATAATAATCACGATCTACACAGTTTAAATGCAGTAATAATCACGGTCTACACTGTCTACTTTGCAATAAATAAATCACTGTCTACACTGTCTACAAGAAAAAAATAAATCACTGTCTACACTATCTACTTTGCAATAAATAAATCACAGTCTACACTGTCTACAAGAAATAAATAAATCACTGTCTACACTGTCTACACGGTCTAAGGTCAGATCACACATCGTTGGTAATTCTCATTCCCGACTCAACAATTTGTAATAGAAAATAATCACATAACCAATGACTAATCAATGAAATATAGTAAAGATCAATATCGAAATACAGACAATAAACTGTACTCGCCAGTGGTCCTCTGCTGGTGAAACCGACAGTCTGAACTACTCAATGTGCCACAATAGTCAAAACCCGTACAACAGCCCCCGAAAGCTGAAATAAATATCACCAATGTTCTCAGAATAGTCAAATTAGCTAGGATTGTCGGTCCTTAAGTCCAATTCTGGACACAGGGGCAAAACGGGCTAAAATAATATCCGTCGTTGGACCCGCTTTGCACCGAAAAGTGTGCCAGAGTCAACGGTCTCTAAAGTCGTCAAACTACATGTCTACAGATCCAGTTTTCTGATACGAACCCAACCGTATGTCCAAAGTTGGATTTCGAGGAGCCGTGAACAAAATCGCCCGTTGAGTGGGACCATGGGGCCCGCAAAACAGTGATTTTGTCAACAGTCTCAGAATTGGACCAAACTTGGCATACAGGACCAGAAAAATGATACGGTCCTTTCGGCGTAGGTTTCGTCTCGATCTGACGAGTGTGCAAAAAGTAATTGGAGAATTTGTATAGAGGCCGATACGGTGAATTTCAACGGATACGCATCAAATTCATCGTACACACGCGACCAATTTAAATTCCGTCAAAGTCCACACGACCACAAAGCCGTTACGCACCTTTCGATGCTTACGGTGCGTGACCACGTTGCCCGGTTTGGCGGGACGCACGTGGTATCGGAGTGATTTCTAGATTTTTAATTTACAAAAACTAAGTTTTTTCTGGATTTTTGAAATACAATAACTTCGTGTATAATCAATGAAATCAGGATCTGTAAGATAGGTTTTAATCTGGTATATGTTCTCTATAACTTCCTTCAGATGGTTTTCTGAAATTCCTATCTCTCGGTTCGTAATCTGTCTTCCAAATCAGGGTTTCGGGTCTGAATAAACATTCTATTTTGGCAGGTTTTTGCCGATCTTTGGGGTCAATTTTCTGTCGAAACTAACCTAGTGCAACCCAAACTAATTAACAAGGATCCCTGAGGGTCATCTAGGCTGTCGATAGGATTTGGTAGATTCGAATTTGGTGAAGTGTGTGCGAAGAAATAATATGACGAACAACGGTACCTGACAGTCTTGATCTGCTGCCATTGCAGTGCTCTCTATCACGTGCGCGCTGTTCGAACGCTGTTGCTGGCCGGCCTGTGGCCGCACGGCGGCTGTGGCGACGGCGGGCGGCGCGCTTAGGGTTGCCCTCGCGGTCGGAGGTCGAGTTGTCGCTGGGTTGAAGAGTTTTTTAGGGTTCTCCTCTTCAGAACATCTCGGTTATATACATATGTATACACGGCTGAACAGAGAACAGTCGAGGGAAAACTCAGCATCAGGTTTGGGATTATTCCAACGGCTGGGCTCGTGGGCCGGGTCTGTTTGGATGGGCTCGAGATTTGTTGCTGTGGGCTGGTTGCTATGGATTGATTTGGGCTTAGTTGTTTTATTTAATTCTTTATGACTACATGTAAGTTTATATATATATTATGTATACACACACACATTTATATGTATATACAAACACATGTACACCTGTATTTACATATATACCCCCATACACATATACACCTGTATATAATATATATATATATATATTTATATACATATACACATTATTTATATATATATATCCATACACCCACATATATATATATTTTCTTATATAACAAATCCCTAAAATCTAAATAATTATTCCTAATAGAAATACAACTCTCAATACTATCTATTCCTGGGGTGTATGTATTTATATCTATATATATATATATAGAGAGAGAGAGAGAGAGAGAGAGATAAATTTATTTAACACTAAAATAATACAATGACCAATAACAATAAATAGTAATCCTAATAATAACTAATAATAGACTGATAGTCACTAGATGGATTTAACATGCATACTACTCACCTGGCTTCAGAAGATCATACAAAATTTTTAAAACATTATTTAATAATAATATTACCTATAATGTACATATAAAAATTATTTAGGAAATAAATGCCAATTTCTTAAAATATATACAAAGAGGTTTGCATTTACCAAACATGTTTACAAGGCCGTATTTGGTCCCACTACATGCCTACATGCATGGGCTTGGACTTGGTTCGGTCCAGTCCAGGTTGAGTTGGTACAATCGGGTCATCTAAATCAATACATTTAATTAATAAATAAATAGTTCATCGGTGGGGATTAAGTCGCAACTTAATCTGGTTTTCCTAGTTAGAACACTCATATGGCTTTGCATTCCCCTACCATGGCTAAGCACTAGTCAAAGCACGCTACGGCACTATCCGTGCCATGATTCCTAGCCGTCTTGTACTTCAAAACTCAGTCATGATTAAAATCATCTACCGTAATAATTAAGTAAATAATTATTTATAATAATCTAAAATCACTATTTAAATAAAATAAATAAACTAAAAAAAATATTCAAAATTTCGGGAAGGGAGGCTACAAATCTACCCACCTTAAAAATAATTTCGTCCTCGAAATTCTAATTCATAACTATTCCTTACAAGAAAATCTACCATTACCTTAATCTCCTCAAATTTTAATTCCTCAAAAACAGTTTATATCCTCCTCCTAGCCATTTTGTAACTATGAAACTCCGAGAACTTCTACCCACCTTTGGTCGCACTACTCCCTCAAATCTCATGTCACTAAAATATTATAATCTTCCAACTATTTGTAAAATTTTTTTTGCTATAAATAGATATCTACTGCCCTTGGCCTCTGTAATCCTCTCCTATCTATCAAATAACCCAAAATCTAACAAGCAACAATTTTACACACGTAGCTAAATATTGGTAAATTCTAATAAGTATGACCGTCGTTGCTCCGAAAATAGGAAGGACATAAAGATAAGGAAGAACAATCGAAAGTAAAAATGAAGTTTCAAGAGCAGTAGATAGTATTCAAGGATACAGGTAGAAAGAAAGTCTATGAGCCATTGTCCAAATTTGCTAGCTTGGGCTACTCTAGCCCAGTTACTTGCTAAGTCTAAGAACCCTTCATTCTTATAGGAGCTTGCAATCCGTCAATACAGAAGTTTCGTTCTCAAAATTCTAAACAATTTTCATGATAGAACGGAATCTGGGAAATCAAGATTGTGATCTTTCCCGTGGTTATTTAAACACACAAACAAGGGATATAAATGCAATACAAGATCGTATCGCGACTTCCAGGTAGATGGAATAAGGGTTACGAATGGCCTCACATTCTAGGAGGTGGAGACTACATAATAGGTATTGGGTCCTATTTCAAATAGTCCGATTTTATAGTCCAAATATGGGGGTATGCATGGATGGGTTTTACTAGGTCTTAATGGATTTCCTAATTGGACATCAGTCGTCGGTTGGATGAGCCTTGGACTTTAATCTATATTGACTGGACAAGATCCCAATGAGAAAACTATTTCTACTAGGTTAGGGTAACCTGGAATAAGTTTTCACCCAAGGGTTGAGCTAGTTGCCCGTCAAGTTGGTTAGCTAGGTTCCTAAAGTCCCAAAATGTGCCTCTAGTGACTTTTGTGTTTAAGTAGCACATAAAGCCTCAATTGAGTGGCACACTAGTGGCATGTGCGTAGTAGGCTTCGGGTAAACCATACCCATATATTGGGTCGAAAGGTTTGAGTCGAAGTTGAGTCTCTAATTGGAGTCGGAAAGCAATACCGGTATTATGGTAAGGGTTATACCTAGTCCTTTTGTCCTGAAAGTCGTACCATGAAAATAGAGTACAAGGGGACGTATTTGAGTGGGACATGATATACCTAGATGAAGGTGGACTCGTCTAGATTTTGTATATAAAATTTGTTGGAAGATAATAGTTGGTCTCGTACTCCGAATATTAATGACACGGCCAGGGACACAAAATGACCTAAATGAAAAGTGGAAGTCCAATGAGACACTAACTATCATCTTAATGGAAATCATTCTAATTAATCGGTAATCCTTGCATACCCCAAAAATTCTAGAAGGCTTACAGTCTACCCACCTTAGGATTTAGGATGAGGTCAAAAGAATTTCAAAGTCCAGATACTGTACCCCGACTCTTGTTGATAAAGAATGAGGCACGGCGTAATGGGATACGGTTGATATAAGTCAAGTCAAGGGTCATTCCTCAATAGTTGGAAAACGAGTGCGTGTGCAATGACACATGGTCGATAAAATAGAATGACCTACTCGTCCACAGTATACATGAGTTGTCGACGGGGTAACCAACTCTAAGGCACATCATATGAAAAGATTTCTAACATCTGAGTCATGAATTTCTATTGGGGTCAAACCTGCCGGACTAGTGTCACAAGGGTTCTAGTTGAAGCAAGCTTCAAACAAAAGATTAGAGGCTCACAACATTTGGTCTCTGGAGAATAGGGAGTCTCCTAGGTTGGCATTCCGACTAAGGGTAAAACCCTCATCATTCTCAAATTCAGATGGCTAGGGGTTCCAATAGTAGCTTGAAAGTCGAGGAGAGAATGAGTAACTCAATCATATGGCTGGCTGACGATAACTACCCTTGTATATACAACTACCATAGCCATGGGGATACTCAGTATCTCTCTACCAATTACGAGCTTCTGTCTTTCTAAATCAGTGAAAGACAAAAACAATAAAGAGTTCAAGAAAGAGGTTACTGAATACAATCACGTGATCCAAAGGCGAACGTATAATTTCAAGAGGAATTGTCAAAGCAGTCGTAGATGAGACCCTAGAGACATCTACATCTCAATCCACGTAGGGTAATTAAATAAGTGCGAACCAAATGCATCATAGTAATCAAACCATAATACACTGATTCTGATTAGACAATATGTTAGCAGGCGTCCCCACTAAACATATGCCTTAAATCAAGCTCGAGAACAGAGTGAGCTTGCAAAACTAAGCTGTAACAGAAGATAGTCGAATACAATTATACGAGATTTTTGAAAGAAGGCATAAGTAGTTCGAATTTCGTGAGAATCAAACCTTACCCAGTGTTCTTGCTTATGCAGTCAACCTATTATCTTCTATCCATTTGGCCTTAGTCGACTAATGGGTTATGGAACCCTGAATCCTATATTCTAAGTAAACCTGTTAGTGTCAGTCAATTACCTCGTCAATAGATCACAAGGACCACAGAATGCTAGTTCGGGAGACATGCTACCCAATCTCACAGAACTTCCACTACTATTGGCTTCGGATCTTATAGAACATATAGGGCACTGTCCTATCCTCTATGGTATCCCAAACTTGTAATCATATTTGAAGTTATTTCACCGTGGATTACGCCTCGCCTGTATACTCTGGCTGTGGTAAACCCTTGGTTTCGTAACTCAACATGATACAAAATCGAACACTTCTTAACTCTATCCAATATTGGCTCAAGGGTATCTATGATCAAGAGAGGACCACTAGTCATAGTTTTGGCAATATCCCATCACCTATATTTTCTTAAACTAATTTCAACTCTAGGGGTCGTGCCTCGCCAGTGCGCTGCTGGCTGCGGTGAATCCATAGTCTCAATAATTCAAATAAATGGCGACAGTGCGCTGCTGTCCTGCCATTATGAGTTAATTAACATTCTTTTAACTATATCTGTAACAATTCCTGAGCTTCTAGGGATTCAAACAAGTTGACTATGAATTAAAGCGTAAGTATCTACCGGTCACAAACCCTTAAAAGTAAAAGATGAATAGGGAGGAAACAACTGAAGACAAAGAAATACAACCTTTCTAACTAGCCCATTTGTATTCAAGCCTTTGAGGAAAAACTTGAATCGAACTATCTCGAGGTTCGTATATGGGTAACATAACCAGGAATTATATAAAGATAATAATCCTTAGGGCAACTAGGAACTAAATGGGTAATTCGGACTAAGATATGAGGATGACAACTATAGAGGCAAGAGAAGGAATTGAATAATTTATCAAGGTTAGTTCATAAATTCTAGGAAGCCCTGTCTTATCAAGTAAATAATCTACCTACATTGGGTCATATCGCCATATCAAGAAGTAATAGTGTACCTATGGGGATCTGACAAACTACCAAAATTAATAACTCCTCATCTACATTGCATGACCTAGACTACCCATCGGTAACTCGTATAAGGGACCCCTAATCCTAGTTATTCTCTTAAATTAAATTAATTGTTAATTCATGAACGAGCATTTCTTAGTCGCAGGCTCGCAATAGTATGACTAATCTTAAGTACTATCATGAGTTCGCATGATTTGCGAAACCCGACCTGCATGGGCCACCACAAAAACTTGTTACGACCCACACCAGTTTTTTTTAAATGGATACGAGATGTGTCCAAGCCAGCCTACGCTGCAGTATCGGCGATAGAACGCTGTCACGGCCATGAAGATCAAAATCACAAATATTGCTCATTCACAAAATTAATTTAACTTACAATGATCATAAGTTTTACATTTATAGAAATATAAACTTGTTCAAATATAGAATGACTATAACTCCACTATCTAACTAGTCTCTAAGCTTTTGTCTGCAAGTATTCCCGTCACTCTCCAAGCTAAGTGAATTCACGACTAACCTGAAAAAGGTTGGTTTCCAGTCAGGAATGGAACGAGCACAATTCACTGAATGCAATTTCAAATAAAGAAAATGACTATAAACAAAGGTTAGACATCAATCATGAGTTTTGAAAATAAATAGTAAATACGGAAAACCAATAGCAATAAATTGACACAAAATACTTTCCCCAACTGTTAGAAGTACCTACCTTTGATATGTGATCGGTCTCGGGACAATTATGCGACACTGTCTATACTGTCTAAAGTTACACTGTCTACAGTTACACGGTCTATAGTTACATGGTCTATAGTTACACGGTCTACAGTTACACGGTCTACAGAAAATATTGCAATAAAGAAACATTGTCTACAAATAGTAATCACGATCTACACAGTTTAAATGCAGTAATAATCACGGTCTACACTGTCTACTTTGTAATAAATAAATCACTGTCTACACTGTCTACAAGAAATAAATAAATCACTGTCTACACTGTCTACTTTGCAATAAATAAATCACTGTCTACACTGTCTATAAGAAATAAATAAATCACTGTCTACACTGTCTACACGGTCTAAGGTCAGATCACACATCGTTGGTACTTCTCATTCCCGACTCAACAATTTGTAATAGAAAATAATCACATAACCAATGACTAATCAATGAAATATAGTAAAGATCAATATCGAAATGCAGACAATAAACTGTACTCGCCTGTGGTCCTCTGCTGGTGAAACCGACAGTCTAAACTACTCAATGTGCCACAATAGTCAAAACCCGTACAACAGCCCCCGGAAGCTGAAATAAATATCACCAATGTTCTCAGAATAGTCAAATTAGCTAGGATTGCCTGTCCTTAAGTCCAATTATGGACACAGGAGCAAAATTGTAATTTTGGGCCAAAACGATGTCCGCCGTTGGACCCGCTTTGCACCGAAAAGCGTGCCAGAGTCAACGGTCTCTAAATTTGTTAAACTAAATGTCTACTGATCTAGTTTTCCGATACGAACCCAACCGTATGTCCAAAGTTGGATTTCGAGGGACCGTGCACAAAATCGCCCGTTGAGTGGGACCGTAGGCCCGCAAAACAGTAATTTTGTCAACAGTCTCATAATCGGACCAAACTTGGCATATAAGACTAGAAAAACGATACGGTCCTGTTGGCGCAAGTTTCGTTTTGATCTGACGAGCGTGCACAAAGTAATTGGAGAATTTGCATAGAGGCCGATACGGTGAATTTCGACGGATACGCATCAAATTCGTTGCGCACACGCGACCAATTTGAATTCCGTCAAAGCCCACACGACCACGAAGCCGTTACGCACCTTTCGATGCTTACGGTGCACGACCACGTCGCCCGGTTTGGCGGGACGCACGTGGTATCAGAGTGATTTCTAGATTTTTAATTTACAAAAACTAAGTTTTTTCTGGATTTTGAAATACAATAACTTCGTGTATAATCAATGAAATCAGGATCTGTAAGATAGGTTTTAATCTGGTATATGTTGTCTATAACTTTCTTCAGATAGTTTTCTGAAATTCCTATCTCTCGGTTCGCAATCTGTCTTCCAAATCAGGGTTTCTGGTATGAATAAACATTCTGTTTTGGCAGGTTTTTGCCGATCTTCGGGCTCGATTTTCTGTCGAAACTAACCTAGTGCAACCCAAACTAATTAACAAGGATCCCTGAGGGTCATGTGGGCTGTCGATAGGATTTGGTAGATTCGAATTTGGTGAACTGTGTGCGAAGAAATAATATGACGAACATCGGTACCTGACAGTCTTGATCTGCTGCCATTGCAGTGCTCTCTATCACGCGCGCGCTGTTAGAACGCTGTTGCTGGCCGACCTGTGGCCGCACGGCGGCTGTGGCAACGGCGGGCGACGTGCCTAGGGTTGCCCTCGCGGTCGGGGGTCGAGTGGTCGCTGGGTTGAAGAGTTTTTTAGGGTTCTCCTCTTCAGAACATCTCGGTTATATACATATGTATACGCGGCTGAACAGAGAACAATCGAGGGAAAACTCAGCATCGGGTTTGGGATTATTCCAGCGGGTGGGCTCGTGGGCCGGGTCTGTTTGGATGGGCTCGAGATTTGTTGCTGTGGGCTGGTTGCTATGGATTGATTTGGGCTTAGTTGTTTTATTTAATTCTTTATGACTACATGTAAGTTTATATATATATTATGTATACACACACACATTTATATGTATGTACAAACACATGTACACCTGTATTTACATATATACCCCCATACACATATACACCTGTATATAATATATATATATATATATATATATATATATATATATATATATATATATATATATATATATATATACATATACACATTATTTATATATATATATATCCATACACCCACATATATATATATATATATATATATATATATATATATATATATATATATATATATTTTATATATATATATATATATATATATATATATATATATATATATATATATATATATATATATATATATATATATATATATATATATGCTTGTATAACAAATCCCTAAAATCTAAATAATTATTCCTAATAGAAATACAACTCTCAATACTATCTATTCCTAGGGTGTATATATATATATATATATATATATATATATATATATAAAGAGAGAGAGAGATAAAGAGAGAGAGAGATAAATTCATTTAACACGAAAATAATACAATGACCAATAACAATAAATAGTAATCCTAATAATAACTAATAATAGACTGATAGTCACTAGATGGATGTAACATGCATACTACTCACCTGGCTTCAGAAGATCATACAAAATTTGTAAAACATTATTTAATAATAATATTACCTATAATGTACATATAACAATTATTTAGGAAATAATTGCCAATTTCTTAAAATATATACAAAGAGGTTTATATTTACCAAACATATTTACAAGGCCGTATTTGGTCCCACTACATGCCTACATGCATGGGCTTGGACTTGGTTAGGTCCAGTCTAGGCTGAGTTGGTACAATCGGGTCATCTAAATCAATACATTTAATTAATAAATAAATAGTTCATCGGTGGAGATTAAGTCGCAACTTAATCTGGTTTTCCTAGTTAGAACACTCATATGGCTTTGCATTCCCCTGCCATGGCTAAGCACTAGTCAAAGCACGCTACGGCACTATCCGTGCCATGATTCCTAGCCGTCATATATATATATATATATATATATATTTTTATATATATATATATATATATATATATATATATATATATATATATATATATATATATATATATATATATATATATATATATATATATATATATATATATGCTTGTATAACAAATCCCTAAAATCTAAATAATTATTCCTAATAGAAATACAACTCTCAATACTATCTATTCCTAGGGTGTATGTATGTATTTATATATATATATATATATATATATATATATATATATATATATATATATATATATATATATATATATATATATATATATATATAAAGAGAGAGAGAGATAAATTCATTTAACACGAAAATAATACAATGACCAATAACAATAAATAGTAATCCTAATAATAACTAATAATAGACTGATAGTCACTAGATGGATGTAACATGCATACTACTCACCTGGCTTCAGAAGATCATACAAAATTTGTAAAACATTATTTAATAATAATATTACCTATAATGTACATATAACAATTATTTAGGAAATAATTGCCAATTTCTTAAAATATATACAAAGAGGTTTGCATTTACCAAACATATTTACAAGGCCGTATTTGGTCCCACTACATGCCTACATGCATGGGCTTGGACTTGGTTCGGTCCAGTCCAGGCTGAGTTGGTACAATCGGGTCATCTAAATCAATACATTTAATTAATAAATAAATAGTTCATCGGTGGAGATTAAGTCGCAACTTAATCTGGTTTTCCTAGTTAGAACACTCATATGGCTTTGCATTCCCCTACCATGGCTAAGCACTAGTCAAAGCACGCTACGACACTATCCGTGCCATGATTCCTAGCCGTCTTGTACTTTAAACCTCAATCATGATTAAAATCATCTACCGTAATAATTAAGTAAATAATTATTTATAATAATCTAAAATCACTATTTAAATAAAATAAATAAACTAAAAAAATATTCAAAATTTTGGGAAGGGAGGCTACACCGTGCGAAACCAAGTCAGCGCTATATCAAAAAACTGGCTCGCTGCAGACGTCACCCAAAGCCCTCTCGGGACCTCTGCCAACTCCAGGCTCCGCTGGACATCTTCCAACCAGTCATCCGCGTACAGGATACCCTCGGTACCCTTGAACTCCCTCGATTTCATCTTCTTGAAGTCTAGGTGTGTGCCAGGCCTCCCCTGACCCTGCTGCTGAACTGTGGCACCCTGAACTATACCCGGTGCAACCTTCTCTACTGCTGCCATCGCCAGCTGGTGTGAGTTCTCCATGCTCTGTCGCAACACCTCTGTCTGGCGGTGGGACACATCGACCAGATGCTGCTGTGCCTCGGCCTGTGCTCTCTGGGTCTGCAACATCTGCTGTAGAAAGGCCATCATCTGCTGAGTATCAGTTAGTAGCGGAGACTGCGGAGGAAGAGTATCAGGAATGAATGTGGATGGTCTCACTGCTGGAGGTGGAAGACCTCCTAGAACCGTCGCTGCTGCTCCCGCCTGAAGGGCAGGGACTGAGGTGGCAGCTCCCTCAACTGCAGCTCCCTCAGCCAGAGGTAGAAGACCTCCCGGAACCGTCGCTGCTACTCCCGTAGCCGTAGGTGGAAGTCCTACTAGATCAGACCTCTCTGGAACTGCACTAGGCCCTGCTGCCTGAGAACGAGTCACTGTCATCCTGAAGACGAATTGAACCCAAGAGATCAATATAGCACAAGATAAGATATTTTTAAAGGAGGACAATTGAATTCAAATGCAAGAAGAGTTGTCATGGTGATCAAAAGATCATAATTTTTTTCTAAAATGTGATTGTGTAACTCCTATCATATCCTAGATCCTACGTCCTAATTGCAGGCTCATAATTAGTACTCTAAGTCGAGCACCATTACGAGATCGCAATAATCGCGATACTGACCTGCATGGGCCGCCAAAAAAATATGTCACGACCCGCACCCTGATTAGGGGCACGAGTGCGTGGTTACGTCCAGCCTACGCCGCAGCATCGGCGGTAGAACGCTGTCTAGGTCATCTATAAATACTACAACTAACAGATAAAGGTACCTGTACAGTATATACACTCCAAATGGAGGTGACATAGCAATACAGTCTCAATCACAAAGCAAACTAGGATAAATAGCATGAAAGAAAATATGATAGATGAAAGCAGAAATAAGTTCGAGATCCACACAAGCCCAAAGCTATACACAACACCACAAAGTCACAGAATACAATATGGAATACTACTGTCTGAAAGTACTAGCTGGCTCGCAGGCTAGGCAACCCTAACTAAGCTACTCTACTCAGGGTGAGCAAAGTCTAGTGGCTCTACTAACAAGCCATGGTCCAGGTCTACTCCATCAGGCTCGACCCCATAATAGGTCGGGCAATCTGCCTCAGAATCATCTGTAATATATCAACGGTATCCTGTCAGAAAAATGAGCAAGTACAAACACCAACAACAGTTCCATATGAATTGACAAATTCTATAAGAGACAGTGTACTGAAATACAAGACAAAATCAACAGAAAATATATATCAAGATGTGAGTACTGAATAGGATGACAATATGTATATATATAGGATGACTTGGGAACCATTCGGAAGCCGAGTTACAACCCTTAAACCAAACAAGGATCGAGGTTATAACCCTTCTCCCGAACAGAACTTAGTCTCCTTTGATAAATAAATATAAAAGGTGCCTTGAATTATTAGTGCGTTATGAGATCGGCTTGGGAAAAACATGTTCAGGCTTTCCATCTGACCGGCTACGAACAAGTAACAAGTGTGAAGTAATAAGTGTGAAGAATAAGGCCGGTCACCATAAAAAGTTATAAACAAGTAGCTATGGATAAGTGACGAGTACAAGTGTGAAGAACAAGTGGGAATTTTGATCACACAACTACTAATAACTCCCCAACCCCGAGTAGTATAAAGGATCCGGACATAACACGTCATGACACGGGATTCAAAAGCAGGTGATCAGCCCACTCCCAAGTCCATGTATATACAAGTACAAGTAATAAATCGAATCTTGTACCAATATACCAAGTAATCCGGAAACAACATCTCATGACAGGATCTGACATATACTAGTCCGTGAACTATCGTGTCTGGAAATCAAGTAAGACACTACACCTGAATTGGATATAGTAGATATCATGATAATAAAAACTATCAGTGAATGTACTCGCCTGTGGTCCTAAGCTGATAAAGTGAACATACGCTCAGAGTAATCACAGACCTATAGATGAGATGCCATGAGTCCAAACAGGGTTTAATAATGAAAAAAAGCTAATCTAGTCATGATATGCAAGTCTAAGTCAAAACTAGGTCAAACCAAGTCACACCAAGCTAAACCAGGTCATACTAAGCCAAACTGGGTCACACTAGGACAACCAAGGTCAAACAAGGTCACAAGAAGTCAATCCAAGTCAAACTAGGTCAATCTAGGTCAAGGGTTGACTTACAGTTGACTTTTGGTCAAAAAGTCAACTCTGGTCAACACCGAGTCAACCCTCGGTCAATCCTAGGTCAAACTAGTCAAATATTGACTAACAGTTGATTTTCAGTCAACTGGTCAACTCTGATTTGGTTTCGGTCAATTCTAAGTCAAGTGTTGACTTGAAGTTGACTTTTGGTCAAAAAGTCAACTCTTGGTCAACGGAGGTCAAGACTAGCCTAAACTACCCTCATCTAGTCGTTATCTACCAAGACAACCTATTTCTAAGTCCATCTTAGAAGCCAAACTCAATATCTTAACAATACCCTATTACCTACATTTACCCTTCACAAGGTAAATACCAATACCTTTTCCATTACAAAGGAAACCCCGCTAATCCTCAAGATACTAGCCTAGGCTCCTTAGGGTAGCTAGATACTATCCTATCTAGGGTTTACCTACCAAGAACTATGGGTTTCCTAGATATCTAGTCCATCTTAGGATACATGTTGGTTATCCTCATTACCTTACCCTTATCTCATTCTCACATCTAACTAACCATTCACACACACAAACTCACTCACTCACTCACTCACTCATTCACATATAACACCCATGATACCACACTTATAGGTTCTCCTATAGGCTAACATATAGGCTCTCCTATAGGCTATTAGCTATATATATATATACATATATATATAAAAATATATATATATATATATACATATATATATATATATATATATATATATATATATATATATATATATATATATATATATATAATAGAACACTAGAATTTTATTTATTTGTAGTGAGTCCCAACTCAGGTTACAAAAAGGAGCATAATGCTCAAAGTACAGAAGCATGAAATCAAAACAAAACTTAGTGTTTACAATTGATAGAGGCTTTCCCAACTTGTCTATGAATCTCCTTGATCAGCATCCCTGCCGAATATTGATAGCCTTCGTACCTCCATTTATTTCTATTCTTCCATAACACCCATATCACAGCTCCAACTGCAATCTAGTTTTGGTGAAGTCTCTTCCCCCGCCACCATTTGTTGAGCTTCTGCATTAACGAAGAAGATCCACGAGCTTTTACTCTGTAATCCTGCTGCAACATCCGCCACACTTCTGTAGACAGCTCCCCGTCATGAAAGATGTGCTCCAAGGACTCCTCCGCCCGTTGATCGCAGCAATGACACATCGACGCCATGCTATAGCCAAGCTTGACAATATTGTCATCAGTAGGCACTTTGTTATGCAAAACGCGCCACAACAAAATCGACCACTTGTAGGGAATATAAGTACCCCAAATGTGGACAAAATAATGTATGATAGGCCTTTGAACACGAGCGACATCCCAAGCCGAGGATACTGTGAACCTTCCATTGGTACGACGCCACCAGATGTCTGTGCCATCCCGCACAATATGCTGATTTGCCAATTCTCTTCCTTCTATTAGTCGCTTCCAGACATGCGTAGCATTAGATGTAATTCTAACCGCACTCGCAGGGAACCGAGAGCAGTACTTAGCCTTGAAGAATTCAACCCATAAGCTATCTTGAGTGTTAAACTTCCACCAAAGTTTAATAGTGAAAGCCCTCATCATGTCTTCTAATCTTTTAACTCCCAACCCCCCTTCTTCCTTCTTTTTGGCAATGTAATCCCAACCCAACCATCTACGTTTGGGTGCTCCTTGGAAAGAACCCCAGAAAAATTCACTACAGATAGCCTCAATGCGGCGAAGCACAGACACTGGGGTGTTGCACGCGGCCAAAGTGTATACTGGTATTGAGGAAAGAACAGATTTAATAAGCACAAGCTTACCTCCAGGCGAGAGAGTTTTATTATGCCATCCCTCAACCCGCGTACGAATCTTCTGAATCAACTCCTCGTACATGCTAGCATTACGATACCCAGACGTCATAGGACAACCTAGGTAAGTAAATGGTGGAGTCCCGATCGAAAATCCAGTCCGAGTAGCCAATTCATCCACCCTATCAGCAGGGGCCTTAGTAGACACATATAAAGAAGACTTAGCCACATTCATCTTCTGACCTGAAGCTGTCTCATAACGCCGGAGTAGATTCTGTATCAATGATATCGACCGAATGTCTCCAGCCGAGAAAAGTAAAATATCATCTGCATACGATAAGTGGGTGATCGGATTACAACCTCTAGGCGTTATGAATGGAGTAAATCCTTCTACTGCGGGAAGCATCTTCAGGTTTCGAGATAAAGCCTCCGCTGCTAGGATAAACAAAGCAGGTGATATAGGATCTCCTTGCCTCACACCTCGAAAAGATTGAAAATAACCCGAGAATTCACCATTAATCAGTGGAGAGAACCACACATTATTCTGAAGACGAAGCATCATATAAACCCATTTGTTGTGAAAGCCGAACTTGCGCAACACCTTCATCATGAATCTCCAATCAACCCGATCATACGCTTTCATCATATCTAGCTTAATAGCAATATTACCACCCCAGTGCTTCTTGTTCATTTTAGCAACTAATTCCTGCGCAAGCACAATGTTGTCTACAATTTCTCGACCTTTAACAAAACCACTCTGTTCCGGAGAGATCAACTTGGGCAATAGGGGCGCTAATCGAAGAGCAAGAGTCTTCGAGATGACTTTATTCAACACAGAGCATAAGCTGATAGGCCTGTACTCCGAGAAGTACTTGGGATGCTTAACTTTCGGAAGAAGGACTAAGGATATGTTCGTGATGGAGCGAGGCAAAGAAAACCCATCAAAGAACATGCCCACCGCTTCAGTGATATCCTTGCTGATGATGTCCCATGAGGAGATGAAGAACTTCGGGGTGAACCCATCGGGGCCAGAAGCACTATTCTTATCCAGCGATTTTAAGGTCTCAAAAAGCTCATTAGCCGACGGGAGAGCGATTAAACTATCATTCTCATTCTCGTCCACCAGGCAAGGAATAGCTGCGAGAAAGTCATCATCCATCGTGATATCACCACGCTCATATAGAGCCCCATAATACTCTAAAAATCAAAATTTATGCTCCGCGCGTAAGAACAAGTCTCCCATCTGTGACGTGGTAGACCCCAATACTTTACGTCCTGAGAGTAAAAATAAGTCTCCCGTCTGTGACGCGGTAGACACACAAAATTTATGCTCCATGCGTAAAGGAAAATCTCCCGTCTATGACGTGGCAGATACTCATGTTTTGTGCTCGTGCGTAAAGGTAAATCTCCTGTCTGTGGCAGCGTAGATAAAATTCACAAGGATGCTTCTGCATCTAAAGTGAATGTACCTGCGCGCATGAAGCATAAAAACATAGTTGGTAAAACTTCTGTTTTCAACCAACAACCTTCTTATATTGCTGTACGCAAGGTACCAAACCTTTAAATTACACGCAATGAAGATGGAGTCCTTTGTGCTAAAAAATCTCAGGATTTATGCACGCAACTCCAAGCGCGTAAAAATGCATAGGTTGGTTCTGCGAATGCAGCCAGTAGTCTTCTTTATACACAAGGGACTAAACGTTTCTCTTCCCCAAATGTAATAAAGAAGATTACTTCCTCCGCTCCTTCTGATTTACGAGAGTTGTTAGTACAAAAGCGTAAAAATAGACAATCTCCTGTGACACTCCCCCAAGAAAATCATCATTGCGAGTGTCATCAGATTGTAATCAAGTGTTGTTGTTCGGCTTCTAAACGGTCAGTTTTTGATCGGTTAAGTTTCAATGAGCCTCAACCACAAGCTGTTGACCAAGAACATGAGTTGTCATATGCGTCAGTCAACATGGCATCTCATACCAACAGAGAACGACGTCCAAGACGCAAAACGTCCCAAACTCTAGGTCAATAATAATTCAACAGACTTCTTGATTCCTTTGAAGGAGTATATCAGAATACTCGATCAAGAAGGCAAAGATAGTTGCAGACTTCTGATTCAGAAGCTGGGGGTACTCAATCTCTTGAGTCCGAAACAGATAGTGTCGATTCATACCTCTATACCAATCCTTCTGTATCTTCAAGAGAGGTTGAATCCTATGCTATTGGAGATGAACCGGAGACGTCATCTGCTAATACAGAACAACGTCTCACTATTATTGAGCAATCATTAAAGGACATGCTTACTATGATGCAAAGCATGCACCAGATAATAATGACTCAGCAAACTGCTCAGCCGGCAGTAGCAACACCGGTGCAAGTAGTAGAATAAACTCAAGATAGTCAAGGGGTTGATATACCTTTGAATATTCAAGAGCCTGTTGTTAACCAAAATTCTACATCCCTAGATCCCATCATTCCAGAAGATGTGCCACCTCCGGTGGGGGTTACGGTACATCCAACAACTATTCAATCAAATGTGCTTCCTCAAACTAGTGAAGCTATTCAAGCAGTGCGTGAATTAAAAGCACAGTTTGAAGTTCTGAAGCATCAGGATCAACTCCAGAGGTTAGGGATTAAGCAACCTTATCCTCCTCATTAGAATGATGTACCCTTTCCAACGAAATTCAAGCCACAATCAATGGTATTGTTTGATAGAAAGGCTTCTCCTAGTCAGTATATCAATTACTTTGATATTATGACTGTGCATCTGCAGAAAAATGATGCTCTTCTCATTCGAGTGTTCATCGGGTGCTTGACGGGTTCAGCTTACGACTGGTATCGTAGTTTACACGACAATTGTATTTCGTCTTTTGACGAATTTAAAGTAATATTTCTCTTCCATTTTTATGAAGGGGCATGGACATGAACATGTCCTCCTTAAAAGAAATCAAACAAAAGGAGAAGGAAGATACTCGAACGTTCATCGAACGTTTTCGACAGGCGACTCTGAAGATGCCTCCTGGTATGCCGGATTCAGCATTGATTGATACATACAAGATGAATCTGTGACCATCCATTGCTGTCTTCACGGGTTCCCAATTCACAGATTGGGCCTCGTTTATTATAGCAGCAGTTTCTGCCGAGACCAATGGTAGGTTGGCTCGTGAGCATGGGATGATTTTTGCCTCAGAAGATAAAGGAAAGAAAGGCTCTTCTGGTAATAATTCCGGCAATCGTAATAGGAAAGGAAAAGATACTCTTATGGTTAATCTTTCCAAAAACAAAACGACGTCGAATAATCAGGAGTCTTCTAAGCCAAAAGAAGAATACTCTTTTGATGAAAGTGATATCCCAGGGATATTTTAATGTCTGGTAAAGAGTGGTAAACTCCAAATTTCGGAGCCGAAAAGGCCAAATAAGGTGAATCTGACTGACAATCCCAAGTATTGTATCTATCAAAGATACATAAATCATCCCGCCAAGGCTTGTTATGTTCTAAAGAAGAAAATCCAAGAGCTAATCAATGCCAATGCTATTGCTTTAACTAAACGATAAGCATACGGTCACAACCAATATGGTTTCTCTTCAATTCGGAGGTTTTTCTCCTCAATAAGTCCCAGATGGGATTGTCCCAATTTTGAAGGCGATGAGGAAGATTGTGAATATCCCGCCTACCAGAGAGGAAAATAAAGGATTGTTGCCTCTCACATTAAAGAATGGTAAAATTATGTAGGTACATCCTGACTTAGTACCTGAAATGGAAGATGAAGAAAAAACTTCAAAATCCAAAAAAGGTAAGAAAGTCAAAACTTGTAACATAATTTCTCATGTTATTCTAGATCCTGATGATTTGGATCATCTATGGGATGGCATTCCTTTGAAAGATAGACTGAGAGGTTTGAACATATGTCCTCTAAGTCTGGCTCCTCCTACCAAGCTCAAGTTGACTCATCAGCAGTGGCTAGCTATGAACAGTGTTCCCTTATACGGGACACAACAAGTTTTCGATGCTTATGAAAAAGCTCCTACAGAGATTTTTTCTTGTATCCCGAATCCTTCTCCTCCCGTAGCTACAGAGGCTTCTATTCCTCATTCTCCTGTAGTTACAGAGATCTCTTCTCCTTTTTCTGTTGAACCACCTGTTAGAAGTCTGCTGCCCATTCACTTATACAGTCAACAATCAGTCCTTCTCATGAAAAAGATGGGCTATGACTTTCAAAAGACAGAGGGTTTGAATTATGATAAAGGAATACGACTTCCTTTACAAATTCAAAGTCAAAAATCTACTGTCGGATTGGGTTCTGAGGTTCCTCATAAAAATCCTCACAAAAAGAAGGTTAAGGGAAGGAAGACTAAATCCTGCAATATGGTACTTCCTTCTTCTGAATCTGAAGAAGAAACCTTTGCTGGTAAAAGATCTGGAAAAGAGTACCATAAAGATTATGAGGGATCCTCCAAAGAAACAGAGGATGTTGAAACACCACCAACTCAACCGTCTCTTGTTTCTGCTAAACCATCTCTGGTTGAGAAGGAGAAACAGAAAGCAGAACGCTTTGACGTCCCGTTGAAGTCTGCTTCCAGTCAAGGGGTGATGACGAAACCCTACAAATTTGATATTCTAGCCCAGTTAGCTAATACTCCGGCTAGACTCTCTATCTTCGAGTTGCTTCGCCTTTCTAAAGAAAGTCGCGAAACTTTGAGTGAAGCTTTGTTGCAAGCTGACTCATGCTTAGCTCAACTCAAGACTACCAATAATATACCAGTGTCATGCCCACAATGCCATAGTGTGATGGAGGTCATTCCTAACATTACCTTCACACAAGAGGATATGTTGTTGAAGCATAACAAGCACGACAGGCCTTTGTGCTATACTGGGTATATCGAATCTACTGAAGTTGACAGGATTTACATTGATCCTGGGTCTTCCATTAGCATAATCCTTCAGAGTATGCTAAGACCGTTGAGGATTCCTACTAGTGACTTGACTTACACTAGTACTACAATAGTTGGTTTCAACTCTGAAAAGAGTAAACCATTGGGAAAGATTCGTCTGAAGATTCAGATTGGTGATCTTCGAACTATGGCGACATTCTATGTTATTAACTCAGACGTATCCTACAACATCCTTCTTGGAAGACCGTGGATACATGAGCATAATATTGTGCCTTCAACTCTCCACCAATGCTTCAAGTACGTGGATTCCCAAGGGGTTGTGAAGACTGAGTTTGCTGATATCAATCCTTTCAAGGGTGTCGAAGCCTATTTTTCTGATTCAATGCTCTACAAACAAGAGCATGTAAAGAAGATATCAGACATGGCTGAAGATCGATCATCTGCCGAAGATCAGTCTATTAATGAAGATCCTCCAGAAGAGCAACCTCTGAAGATCAAAGTCAAAGGGCGAATCCAACCCCAACCTGTCAACGACCAACCTCTGAAGATCAAGGTCAAAGGGAAAACTCGAGCTTCATCTGAGGAATCAGTGAATGTTCCTGCCAGGAGCCAAGACCAACCCCTTATGATCAAAGTCAAAGGATATACTTCTCGTACGAATGATCCAGAACCACCATTGATCATCAACCTTGGCAAGTTTACGCAGAAAGCGGATGACAGTCCGTTAATGATTAATCCGAAGCGTAGCAGTCAAATTGTAAATGATGTAAATATTGATCATTCTGTACTTTCCAATATCAATAAAGATTTCCTTTTTGAGTATATGGCTGTCAAATTGGTTGAAAGAATGACTTTATCTTCTGATGATCAAAGTCATCAATATAAAGATGACATAGATACAGAGGAAACTTTATACATTGACCATAAGGAAAATTCTTTTTCTCCTCTTGTCGATGTTGGGCCTTATGCTCAAAGGTTCTTAACATCTTCTCCTTATCTTCTTTCTGTAGCCGCTTCATCACAAGCTTGTGTAACTTTTAGACGTTGCGAAGAATCTTATTTCGTGATTCCGTCTGATAAGAAAAACAAGCGCCAAATTGTGTTTGGCCTGGCTAGAAATATCTCTATTGTTCAGATGGATGATCTTAGAGATAAAGATAAAGGAAGAATTCGAATTGACAAATATAGTCAACAATCTCTCAAGATTATCCAGAATATGGGATATAATTTGAAGACTACGCAAGGTCTCAATCAAGGCAAGGGTAGACGATTACCATTATGTGGTGATCTATTTTACCAAAAAACTCGTCATGGGTTGGGATATGATCCGTCCCACATGTTTAATGATAATATACAAGAAGAATTCTCTTCTAGTTCTTCATAATCCTCAGATTCCAAAGAAATCCATTTCATCGAATCTGAATATGCTGGAGGAGACTATTATGATGAATCTGAGTGTATATTCTCAGTCAACATGGTTCAAACTGATGGCGAATCTGAGCCATTTGAAAATGACCCTTGGGCCCAACAGATGGACACACAGTGGGAACTTTGTTTTGAACAACGACAACCACCTACGAAGGATGAGATTCTTCAAATCGATATTGGAGACGAAACTACATCTAAGCCAATATTCATCAGTAAGAACCTTTCCGAAGATGAAAAGGAAGAGTTGAAAAAATTGATTAAAAAATATATTGATATCTTTGCATGGGGATATGAGGATATGCCGGGTTTGGATCCTAAAGTTGCTACTCATAAATTCAATATTCTTCCTAATGCCAAGCCTGTAAAACAACAGCAGCGACGTTTTCGACCAGATATGATAGATGCAATTGAAGCTGAAGTCAAAAAGTTGATTACATGTGGCTTTGTTCGTGAAGAACAACATCCAGACTGGGTTGCCAATATTGTTCCTGTTATGAAGAAGAACGGAAAGGTCCGAGTTTGCATAGATTTTTGAGTTCTTAATACAGCTTGTCGAAAGGACAAATTTCCACTTCCAATTACTGATGTCATGATAGATAATATATGTAGTTTTGAACGCATGTCTTTCATGGACGGATTCTCAGGATACAATCAGATCAAGATGCATCTCGAAGATGAGAAGCATACTGCTTTTCGAACACCCTTTGGGGTTTATTGCTATACGGTTATGCCGTTTGGTCTTAAAAATGCAGGTGCCACGTATCAACGGGCCATGAGCAACATCTTTCAAGAACATCTACGAAAGACAGTTGAATGTTACGTAGATGACATTGTTGTCAAAAGTCAATCAAAAGATGATCACATTCAAGACTTAAAGACAGTAGAATTGATGCGTCAGCATCAATTGAAAATAAACCCTACCAAGTCCTTCTTAGGAGTTTCCAGTGGCAAGTTTTTGGGATTTGTCATCACTTCTCAGGGTATCCATGTTGATCCTGATAAAATCAAAGCAATTCTTGAAATGCGTCCTCCACGCAACTTAAAAGAACTCTGCGGCTTCCAAGGTCGCATTTCTTATGTCACGCCCCGATCCCGCTAGGGTCGTCCGTCTTGCCTGGATCCCTGCGGGATCGATCGTCCTCGCTAAGGCGTGATGCCGTACAAGCCTAAGTTGAGCTTGCACAAGGCCATGTACCTGCACAAAAACAACTAGTCAAGCAAAACACACGCACGCACCCATTAATTGCAGAAAACCAAATATTGGACACAGAGATTTGAAATGGAAATACTTCTTTTTATTCATAAGCTTGATAGGAATACAAGTACAAAGCTTTGCAACTCAGATTTGCCTTATAATTGGCTACGTGATTCTCTTTGAAACTCTCTTTTAAAAATAGCCACAATACCCATACATGATATCCCTTTATTACAAGCTGGAATTGAAAGACACCTTCAGAAGGAAAAGAAACTTGAACTTGACTTGAAATGAAAGAAAGCTTCGAGGCAGTCCGCAGCTCTACTGGGCTAGACGAGCTTTAGTGCCTCCTTGAAATCCTCCTGTCTCCTTTTACTTTCTGAAAAGGATGCCCACAACGTGGGTCAGCACACATCATGTACTGGCGAGCGGCTCTTCGCCGAAACTCACAAATATCTGCACTAATTCAACATGTGAAGCTACATATTTACTAGTGCTCTTTCTACTTGTCTAGGTTCTTTTTAACAATTCATAAGAAACATGACAGCAGAATATTCATAACCAACTTACCAACGCCGACTGTCATCCCTGCACAAAAATAGGTTAGCACAATTTACATATATAAAACATTCTCATTTATATCCCTGCATGTTAGGATTGCAATAAATCTCTGTCTATATGCATGAACCTAACTATTGTGGTCCATGGGTATTCCCATTACTAGCAATCGAAACTTCTTGCCCAACTACTAATAGACTAACACCCTTTTTACCGCGGGGACTTCTAGCCCCAGGTGTCCTGTTCTCCCCTAGGTCGATCGACTCCAGGTGCCCCCAGAATCAATCGAAAGATTACCTCCTTGTGCACAAGTTGTCTAGACCAATGCGAATACAGCTATCAGATAATTTTACTATGTACGAGTCTAGGCAACATGTAAACATTTCCATTCTCTTCTTCTTGCACGGTCAAGCCGTGATTGCCATACCGAGCTATCTCGTTTAGGCCATTCATAAGAGCATACAGTTCATATTTAAGCAAGCAAGCGACAGTTCCAATTACATGAGATTCATTCATTTATCTTCTCTTATCTTTTGTTATTGAGGTATCGTTGATCACAGGGACAAGGCAACAGAGTGGACTAGAGATCATTTTTATTAGGGCGTACAAATAAATGCAAGCCCGGTTAAAGCAACTCACCGAGATGAATCTTAGTAGAGAGAAGGAGGGACTTCACGCGCCGTTCACGAACAGTTCACGCGTCCTACATTGGCACCAACAGATGATTAGCATACTTCGTCTCTTTCTCTCAAGATTCAGAATGAATGTGAAATGTGATGAAAGCGAACAATGAAAACCAATCATCGAAAACCAACACGAAAATGCATCCATCAAAACCAAGCAGCAAAAGAAAACATCCAACAAAACTCTTGGATTCATTTCAATAGAAGTTAATCCATCAATTGGAAAGGTTCATTGCATTTCATCCGTGATCAATCGATACCGGCAAGGATTTCCCCAAATACTCAGTTCAAGACTGAGTCAGCAAGCCGTAGGTATTACATAGTGGACCGCGAGAAGCGGGGCACTACAGCTTATATCCGGAGATTTATATCCAATCTCTCTGGGAGATGCCAACCATACTCCCGTCTATTAAAGAAGGGTGTATCATTTGTTTGGGATGAAGCGTGTCAGAAAGCTTTCAATGACATCAAGCAATACCTTACAAATCCACCTGTTCTAGTACCACTAGTAGTGGAAAGACCATTTTTGCTATATGTTTGAGCATTAGATCATTCACTTGGTGCTCTTCTTGCACAGAAAAGTGATATGGGTCATGAACAAGCAATTTATTATCTTAGCCGAATGATGGTCGGAGCTGAACACAGGTATACTCCTGTAGAAAAAGAATGTCTGGTTTTAGTTTTTGTTGTTCAAAAGACACGACATTATGTGTCAGGACAAACTATTCATGTCATCTCCAGAATAAATCCTATTTGGGTACTGATGAAAAATCTGAGCATTCTTAATTCCAGGTTAGCTACCTAGGCGATGTTGCTCACTCCTTATGACATGGTCTATGTACCTCAAAAATCAGTGAAGGGTCAAACGTGTCACGACCCGCACCTACTGTGAGGGTACGAGCGCGTAACAACGCCCAGCCTACGTCGCAGAGTCGGCGCTAGAACGCTGTCCTAGGTTACTATCTACTCAACAACTCACGCAATTAAATAATGAACTTGTCAAATCTCAACTCCGAACGGAGGACAAGTATAGATATAATGAATCTCAATCACAGTCTAAGAACGATAAGATATCACAGAAGATATAACTAAAGGCTAAATAACAGAAATAAAATCCAACAACTAAAAATATAATCTCAAATAATCTCAACTACAAATCTTAACTTATATACAACTCCAGTTCTAAACATAAAAGCTAAACAACAACTAGCTAATCTCCTAATCACTCTTGAGTGTCGGGACCAAAGGTAGCTAAACTATCTCCACAGTAATATGTAGGGCATGTGTCCCCAGGGCAGTCATCTATAAAATTTGCAACAGGTCCAGTCAGGACAGGAACGAGTACAACTCATCAAGAAAATCCAAGTAAAAGACAGGAAACTATAAAGCAGTTATAGACAGTTTTATTGATGAATATGGCAGTTTATATACAGGTGATGGTATGGTGAACAGATAAGATACAAGGAAAGTAAGTAACTAAAACAAGAGAAGAATGATGGCAATGAAGACTGTAAATAAATCTAGCTGAACTAAGGTAACATAATGAGTCCAGGCAGTAATGTAAAACAAGTGTAAGCTACTATAAATCCAGTACGGGATGAATCTAATACAAGATGATTCCAGTACAAGATGATTCTAGGTAGTGATCAAGAATCCAGGTGAGTCCATCTATTCTAATAGTGTGTTCTAAAATACCGAGATCGACATATAAATGGCTGTGGGTAATCAGGCACATCCATCACTGATCAGGCGAGAGATGGCTATGCTTCCAGTAGATTTCAGTTGGAGATTCCAGATTTGGGGTATGTCTACATGTCTTACTCAATATTTCCCCGTCCTGCAATACAAATGAATCCAGAATTCGACACGAGAATCGAAATAAGTCCAGACAAAATATGATGATTCTAGAAATAGATTCCGGAATGATTCCAGTAATTCCAGTAATAGAGGCCAGATAATATGGTGAGTGTGTCGCATACATGAATCCAAAAATATCCATACGTGTGGTATCAGAGAATCACATAAAACTAAATAGAACTGAAATACAGTAACTGGCAAATAAATGAGAGAACTATCAGAGAATGTACTCGCCTGATACTCTGAAAAGAGTAGTGTAATGTCAGATGTCTGCACCGGAGTCACAATGTCCTAAATAGAACAGTACAGGTTATAATATGCTTAAAATAATACAAATGAAGTCTATGATGCAATCTACATGTTTCTAAGTCAAATCTAGGTCAAAGTCAACTCTAAGTCAACCCTGGTCAACTATCTAGGTCAAACTAGGTCCATGTCAAACTTGGTCAACTCTGGGTCGACCGAAGTCAACTACAATAGTCAAACTAGGTCAATCTTAATCTAGTCAAGTCTCACTAGGCCTAACCAAGCCTAGACTAGCAAACACACCCAATTTCTAGGCTATACAAGCCAACCACACTCCTATACTGGCATTCAAGCCAGAAACACAGGTTTATGAGCCATAGGCTATATGCCTAGGCTAATCACATAGGGATACACCCAAGTGTAATGTGCCATGCATATAGGCTATAGGCCATATAGGCTATATCATACAGATTGTATATACATTACATTAATATAATATCACACACATTCACCACATTATTATCAAGTATATAGATATATATACATACATAGAGTGAATAGAGAGAGAGGGGTAATGGCATGTGTCATGGCTGGTTGAATGTGTTAGAGAGGGATGTGTGTGTGTGTATGAGCATGATACAGTACAATTTGTGTAGGCTAGGTGTATATATCAATGTGTGTGTGTGTGTGTGTGTGTGTATAGTGGTGTCTCAGTTTCATTACATATGTGTGTGTGTTACAAAGGTGTTAACAGTAATTAAAATAGGAAAATATGTTAGTGTCAAGGCATGAGTGTGACAAAGTGTGTGTAGTGTGTGTAAGAGTGGACAAGTGACATGAACAATTGTGTGTGTGTGAATTGAACATTGAGTGTGTGTGTGATGTTGTGTGTACAGTTCATGAGTGTGTGTAGTGTAACAGGGAACAAATCAGCCCATGTGTAAACCTGAAAAGAAAAACAGTGTGTTATAGAGCAATGCAGTAGTGTGTCGAGCCATGGTGAGTGTGTATGCTCAAATTAGTTTTGTGAAAAGTTAACATGGTGGCATGGCAACCTAGGACAGAACATTAAGGTAGAGGGTTGGTTGATAGGGGGGTCTGAACATGTAGAATAAGGACTCTAAAATTTGTGAAGGATATCAAGTATCCACAACCTGAGCATTCTCTTGAACATGGACTGAACTTAATGCACTTGGAAAGGGCAATATGGATAGTACAAAGAGATATTCAAGTGTCAAGGACTGCTACCAAAACATTTGATACCAATAGTCCATACTTGAGACTACAAGGAGGTGTGGACTGAACCAAAACACATAAAGGGCTGTGCTCTGGACTCAAGTCTGGACAGAGGGAAAATAGGACTGAGCAGTGCCATTTTCTGAGAGGGCATATGCATAGGTTAAAGGCAGTGAAGGATGGTGGACAGGTATATGTTCAGTTTGGGCTGAACATGAGATAAGGGATTTGGACATGAGGATAGCTGGAAACTGAACCAACATCCCAAAACTTGATCTCTGAGTGAGAGATTGGAACCACATCTAGGGAACTGGACATCAAATGGGAAGTGGTGATCAAAACATAACCAATAGTTTGAACAAGGTTTAAATTCAGGAATTCAAAAGATGAACTGTGTATCAGTCCACTTGACAGTTTTCAATAACAGTTGATAATGCCAAACCAAAGCGAAAACTTCATTCCTAATATAAATCACAACCAAACATTCAAGTAATGTAATTTCACATGTATATGAATTTATATGATGGTTTAAACATGGTAAAAAATGGTTTGAAACTCATTATATTTCGAAAATTTCAAAACAGTTAACAGTGCATTGACAGTCTAAAGCAATAAGCATTTAATCTAAACTGAATTCGAAAGAAACCCGATATCTCCATACATGTATACATAAGGATCATAAGGATCATCTAAATATGTCAAATAAATATTAATTCAGTTAAAAAATAGGTTTAAAAACCAGACAGCGTCGTGCACGCGTGTGTGTCACTCCAAGACACGACACATTGCACGACACATGCCATGGTCACGTCCACGTGTTCGCCACATATAGGGATAGGTGTCCATGGCCCTGCACACTATCCTAGGTACGTGTCGTGTCATTAGAGTTGTGTCAGTGGCCAAAACGCTCACGTGCACAGCCCGCGCGCGCGGCCAGTGCGACCAGTACGAGAAGGAGAACTCCTCGCACACTCCACCAACCCACCCCAAATTTTGGGAGGATGGTGGCAGAGGTTGCCCGACCTCTACGCCAAAAATAGGGTCTTGAAACTTCGTGTCGTTTCCTACAGAAGTGTCGGGCAGCATAGGACTGCACGGCATGTGCTGCGAGCGTGTTCGTGTCCTGTTTGGCACGGACACGGCTCGAAAATCAACTCAGTCCATGGGGAAAATAGTAAACACATATAAATCAATATTTCCATTCAAATAATTTTCAAAAATAGCAAATAAATTCCCTTTGTGACATTTCATCGAACACCTATATGTATACTATGACACGTGTCCGATACGGACACCAAACGGACACAAAATTCACCCAAATTTCTGGGACACCTAGGGGACTCCTACATCTAGCCCTACATGCAAAAAAAACTGAAATTTAAATCAATTTAAAGGGTTTTACCTATAGGTACAAATTACAAGAAAAGGCTCCAAATGGGGGGTGTTCCTCTTGATGGCCAAATGCTCCAAATTGATCCCAACCTGAAATGGCTCTCCAGCAACAGTCCATAAACTCAATCTAGAACCCAATGCAAAAGACTAGGATAAAAAAGGAGATCAAATGAATAAAATGGGAATTTTTGGAAGGGGGAAACTTACCTTTCTTTTTTTCAAGTATTGGAATAATAAAAAGAGGCAAGCCATAATGAACAAGTGTTTAAATAGGGTGGGGATCCCTATGTGGCTGTTCATAGGTTCAATAATTAGGGTTAGGGTTCACTAAATGGCCCATGGGCTTAAGTCATGATCAATTAAATAATTAAGCCATAAGTCATTTCATGAAATCATAAGTCATGACTTAAATCACTAAACAAAATCCCCTTACTCTAAATCTATTCTCTAATGACTAAAATAGGTTAACTCAAGTTAGACTAGGGTCACCATGGCTAGGGTTAGCTTCTAGGCTAGTCCACTAGGTCTCAACAAGTCAAAGTCAACTAGAATTCACCAATTCAACAAATCACCAAATAATTCAAATAAGTCAAAATGACCAAATTACCCCTAGGCTAAAAATGATAATTAAGTCATTATAATAACATGGTCAGGCTCTAGGTCATACAGTCTCTCAGGTTTCACTAGCAGCACATCAAAATCACAAGTCATGACTTAACCAGCTTTTAAATAGTTTAAAAATTATTAAAAATCACTAAAAATCATAATATGAATCAAATATCAATAATTACCAATTATAATTACAAAATTTCAAAATTACCCTCATCTGGAAAACTGGGTGTTACAAAATATTAGCTGATTTCTTAGCAGCTCACCCTATACCTGAAACATCGAAGCTATATGAAGATATTTCAGATGAAGTCGTGGATTGCAACATGACTTTGAGGGATGATATTTGGCAATTATACTTTGATGGAGCATCACGGGTTGGACCTAAAGGCAATATCGTCTCTGGAGTAGGAATCGTCTTAGTTTCTCCTGACAAAATAGTCATATACCGTGCTTATTCTCTCAATGAGCCATGCTCTAACAATGTGGCAGAATACAATGCTCTGTTGATTGGTCTCCAAATAGCAAAAGAATTAGACATTGAATTCTTGGAAGCCTATGGAGATTCTTAACTGATTGTTAATCAAGTTAGAGGGACTTATGAAGTCAGAAATCCTGATCTCATCCCTTATCATCAAGTGGTAATCGAGTTGGTCCTTTCATTCAAAGGATTTTTTATCAAATTTATACCACGTTCTCAGAATGTGGAAGCTGATGCTCTTGCTAGCCTAGCTGCAGATTTAGCTGTTCCAATTCGAAGATAAAATACAATTACTTTGTTAGACCGAGACTTATTCTGTGTCAAGAATAATCAGTATATTGAACAGAGTTATACTACAGAGTCAAGTTCCCAGCAGAGGGATTGGAGAAGTCCATTTATTGATTATGCAGTTCATGGGATTTTACCTAAAGATCCAAAAGAAGCTGCATCAATCAAGAGATGATCATTTCGATTTTATTATGATTCGTCTTTACATATGCTATACCGTCATTCATATGATGGACTTTTGCTGTGCTGTCTCTCAGAAAGTGAGGCTAAACAAACACTTCGCAAAGCTCATGATGGTATTTGTGGTGCTCATCATCCAGGTCCGAAATTACAAGACCGCATTCGAAAAATAGGATATTATTGGCCATCCTTGATAGCAGATGCTGTGGATTATGCCAGACGATGTAAAGCATGTCAGATTCATGCTAATTTTATTCATCAACCGTCTGAATTCTTGCATCCTACGGCAGCTTCTTGGCCCTTCGAAGCTTGGGGCATGGACATTATTGGTCCGATTAATCCTCCTTCTGTCAAAGGACATCGGTTTATATTGGCTATAACCGATTACTTTTCTAAGTGGGCTGAAGCATTTCCCCTTGCTGAAGTGAAAACATCTAATGTGATTAGCTTCATCAAACACCATGTTATTTATCGCTTCGGGATTCCTCGACGGATAATTCATGACAATGGACCACAATTTGCCAGTCAGACATTTTATTGATTTTGTGATAAGAATCGAATTCAAAATCTGGCTTCTACGGCTTATAATCCAGCTGCTAATGGTTTAGCCGAAGCTTTCAACAAGACGATCATCAAACTTCTCAAAAAGTTCGTCTCTTCTAATAAACGTGATTAGAATAAGAAACTTGGAGAATGTTTATGGGCTTATCGAACGACAGTTCAAACTCCTACTGATTTTACACCATTTTTATTGGTCTACGGATGCGAGGCTGTCCTTCCATTGGAAATTCAGATTCCATCTCTTCGAATAGCCATTGCTAATGAGCTAACTACATAGAACAATGATCGCTTACGACTCGAAGAACTTGAAGGATTAGACGAGAAGCGACTTCAAGCACAACAGCATATTGAGCTATATTAAGCCCGTATATCTCAAACTTTCAATCGTAAAGTTAAAGAGAGGGTATTCAAGGTCGGTGAGCTAGTTTTAGCCGTTCGAAGACCGATGGTGATGACTCATAAAAGCAAAGGAAAATTCCAAGCAAAATGGGAAGGCCCTTATGTTATCGAGATAGTTTTTTCCAACGGTGCTTATCGATTATCTAAGCTCAATGGAGATTTACTCATGATGCCGATCAATGGCAAATTTCCTAAGAAATACTATGTGTAAAAAAAAGAGAAACACAGAATGAAAATAAAATCTTTTTTATTTTTGTTCAGAACAAAGGATTAAGGACGAGGACCACTGCCTTCCTTATTGAATACATAGTCAGCCAATGCATCAAAGACATCATTGCCTGAGTTCACAAAAAACTTGCAGGCAGCTATCCTCAGTACCTCTTCTTCAGAAGTTTTTCCTGGTTCTACTAAGAAAGCGAGGATGTCTTGGGGGTGGCTTGGGCGTAGAAGAGCCTTCGCATATTCCGGTTGGGCCTGACACAATTGGCTCAGCGGGGCGCATCTCGATGATGTCCTCAACTTTTATGGTGACTTCAGTCTTTTGAAGCACGTCCTTGGAAGACATTTCCAATAGGGGAGTGAAAATAAGGATGAAACTTTACAAAGAGTTCTCATCTATTTATAGGAGAGAGCTATTAATGAACCGGTCTTGGAAATTGAAACAACCTTTTCATTCCCAAAAAGACCTATTCATTCATTACATCAGATTCATCCATTTAATTATGGAATTGAAATGATCTTTCTTTTCTTAAAATAAACGCTGGTTCATTCATTCTTTCATCGATATTGGCGTATGTCCTCAATGACGTCTATCTTCTTATTTCCCCGGCTACCAATGTTTGGTTAAGCTGATTACTTGTCTTCTCGGAGCAAAATTTCAATCTTTTATTTTATCAGTTGATTAAAAAGTTGGATTTGTTATTTATCATGTTCTCATGACCTCTGAATAAATATTTAAGTCTGCTTGTATTTTCTATCTATCATATCTATTTGGCCTCTGAATAGATATTAATCTATTTTTCTTTGAGTTGTTACGATCTGTCATGTCCGTATTACCTCTGATAGTATTGT
Source organism: Iris pallida (assembly GCA_029216955.1). Lineage (NCBI taxonomy): Eukaryota > Viridiplantae > Streptophyta > Magnoliopsida > Asparagales > Iridaceae > Iris > Iris pallida. Next base: position 24,309,137 of record JANAVB010000194.1, read on the forward strand.
ATAATCTAAACAAAAAATGAGATTTTATTATCTATAATGTCCATATTACCTCTGGATAGATATGATTTATTGAGTTTCAAAGACTTATCATGTCCATATTACCTCTGATAAGTGTTTTCTATCTCATTCCTATTGTTTAAATTCAAAATAAATGATAGGATCACAAAACAAATATTTTATTCATTTATTGAATAAGATAAAAGGTTACAAAAGCTCCCTATTTGTCTAAGGCGGAGCAGATATATCTTTCAGCAATTTTTGGAGCTCTGCTAAACGCTTCTCACGAGAGCCCATTACTTTTTCAGTAGCTATCTTTCTTCGGGTCTCTGGAGTGGAAAGGGGCAAAAATTTAGCGAAAATAGCTATCAAATTTTCCCTAGCATCATCAAGGTGCTTGATAGTAGATTCAGCTCCAAAAACTTGTTCCTCCAGAATTGAGCTCTGTGTCAAATATTGGTCATGAGCTGCTATTAGTTGCTCCTTCTCAGCTTTCAGACGAGCTAGTTCAGCCTCCACTTCACGAATTTTATCATTTTGTTCCTGAATTTTTGTATTCGAAGTGTCGTTGGCTTCTCTATAACGCTCCAACTAAGGCTTTGCATCAGCTAAGAGAGCTTTCTCTTTGGCAACTTTACTGCTGTGTTCTCTGAGAGAGTCGTTGAAAGTAGTCTCTCTAGCAGTGTATTCAGCTGATAAAGCGTCATACTCAGCTTGAATGAGACTTTCAGTAGTTTCACTTGTCAACCGCAGATATTCTTTGATAGGTTGCTCAAGTTCTTCTACCACCTTTTCTAGTGTAGTTGCTCTCTCAACATCATTAAACATGGCGACGTTCCTGATAGTGGAAATAATTGCGCCTTTTAAACTTTCATAACTGAGGCCCCTATTCAGGACCATGTCAATCAAAGCTGCCAGTGTCTTGTAGAAAGTTTCAGTATGAATCTCAACTAAGATATTCATTTCTGCATTTGAGCTTGGCGATGCAGCAATCTCTACTAAGTCTCTTTTTCGAAGACTAGGGGTAGATGTGGTGGCTCCGACAGCAGACTGAGATAAAGATGATGTTGTCGTCACTACCATATCCAATTGATTCCTGGGAATTTCAGGGATTATGTCTTCAGCACTAGCAGATATGGTTGCTCCGGTAGCAGATTGAGATATAGACAAAGTTGTCATTGCTACCATAGCCAACTGATCCCTGGGAGCTTCAGGGATCAAGTCTTCAGTACTTGTTACTCCAGCCGTTTCTGGAGTTCTGGTGGCAGTAATTGTGGTGGATGGAGTGATAGTTGGAGCAGCTGATTCAGGTTCAGGCATTGTCTCCTCATGAACTTCTGCTGGATTAATAGTAATAGCAGAGGATGCTATCATGAGATTTCCAGTTTCAGTGGATGATTTGACTATGCCTTCATCACCTTCTTGGAATTCTGGCTGTTCAGACTCTGGAAACACTTCAATCTCTTCATTGAGATCAGTTCCTTCTTCAGCAGCTGTTTCTTGATCTGCAGTTGATTTTTCTGCAGTTTGTTCTTCTTCTCTATTGTCAATATGAGAAGATAATCCTGGTTGAACCTCTGTTTCAAGCTCTTGTCGTAGTTCCTCTTCTGGTTGAATTTCCTCTACTCCATCTGAAGAAGAACTCTCTTCCTCAGACTCCGGGTTCTCCTCATAAATATTTTTCTGAGGAGAATGAGGAGCTATAGGTTTTGGTACAATAATAACACCTGCAAAATGAACAAAACAAATTAAAATAAAAAATCATAATGTATAATCTTGTATAGATTTTGTATATATACCTGGAGTAGGTGTAGAACGTGACAAATATGCGTCATAATCCCCATCCCAATCTTCATCACCAAAATCGAGAGCTGGTTCATCCAATGGGATAGGCTCTGGAGCGATACCTTCAACCGTTTGTGCCTTTTGTGGCAAGGTTAAATGAAGTGAAGTACTAAGGCGTCCTGGCGATAAAATCCCTACAGCTTCAGTTGATGTGGCTGCTTGGGAGGCTGAGGATCCTTCTTCAAAATGAGTTGAAGAGGATGCGACATGTGGCGGCTCTTCGACAGAAATGTCATCCTCTGGAGTAGCAGCTCTTGGTTTGGAAGGCATTTTGACGGTGACCTTTTTCTTCCTTTCGGGAGTCTTCACTGGAAGAGTAGTAGCTGTACTCTGCTTCCGTTTGCGAGATTTCCCAATAATAATAGGTTCTGCAGCCTCTTCTCCAATTCCTGTAGCAATAACTTCCAGATATGGATCTGGAACAGCAGCATCGTCAGGGATATCTGTTGGTACCCTGACTGGCTCTTCAACATTGCCTTCCTTAGGCCATCTCAGGCTACCTTTCATATTATAGCCATGGGCAAAGGAATGGATAGAAGCGTTGTAGGAGCGTAAAAAGTGCTTCATAGAATGAGTCAAAGAGATGGAGCATTTCACTCAAAATGATCCACTTTACGCCTAAGACAGGCTAATCATTTTACGCCAGGGTCAAGCCAATTGTTTTACGCCAGAGATAAGCTAACCACTTTACGCTGGTCAAAGCTGTCAAGTCTTGCATTTAATGCAAAGTCTGACATGAAGATTTACTGACGGCGTATATTACAGAATTCGAAGGGATTTGTTTTACACAGAGACCAATGTTGTCGTTTAGTATGCGGACTGAGCTATTTTATGCTCACAATATGGCTTCTTTTACGCATGGAGATTATATGAGTTTTTACGCTCAAAAGTTGACGTGTGCATAAAGTTTATTTGGGCTACTTTTACGTTCAAGGTTGTTTAACAACCACTTTACGCGAAAAGTCCATGTCAGGGCTATTTTACGCCTAGTCTACTACTTTATGCTCAGAGTATATTTTGGGTTGCTTTTACGCCCTATTCTTCTTCACCAATTTGGAACGTGGTTTGCCTACATGACTTTCATGCCACATATCTCGAAGAACGTGTGTACGTGCATCCTATTCTTATTGAAATGATGGGACACGTGTCAACGTATGCAGAGGATGACTTCGGTCATGGGTGGCAGTTATTAGCGTAAAGACGAAACTTTTGCTGAGTTTTTACGCACAAGAAGCCAAGTCTATAAATAGACTTATTTTTCTCATATAAAAAGCACAGAGACAGGAGGAGAGAAAACAGAGAGATTAGAACTCAGAGATTTTGATTCTCCAGAGCATTCTTTTTCAACCTTTCTTTCAGAACAGAGTGAAGCAAAGCAGGAAAGCATTCGGCCTCGCCATCAGTGCCCAAGTATGTCGATACCTTTCTGGTGACTTAGTTCTTCCGGCTGTTCATCTTTAAGCAGTGATCTTCATCACCATCGTATGGTCCAAGGAACAAAGTGGTCGCTTTCAGATCAGACTTCCATAGCAATACTTTCCAGAACAATTTGTACTTTTTGTACTTTTTTTGTTTTATTTTCAAAAGCCAAACACAAAAGCATTTTTGTTAAGTGAAACAAGCGTAAAAGTGAGCATATGAATGAAGAATACGTAGCTCTGTAGTGCTGGTGGCAGTTGAGACTTGAATTTGGCTCCCGTACGGGCAATACTGAAATATCTCCAACCCCTGGCACCATCATGTAGTTTTCCGTAGTGACGGAAACTGGTACAGGGATTACCAACATGAAGTTGGTCATACCCAAATTGACGAGCGAACCTACTGGGTAGATATGGTTTGAACGTGCAATTATCTTCATTTCTGTACATCAGGTGAGAGGGTCTGATGTACTGAAGCCATCTGAAGACTGATGGTGGCAATACAGCTCTTCCTTCGACTTTATCTTCAAATTGAATGCCGAAGCAATCTGCTAAAACTTGTGGCCGAGTACAGAAGAAATTCCAACCATAAGAATAGTTCAAAACTGTTCGGGTATCTGCCACCATCGTGGCAGTCTATGTAGCTGTAGGCCTTTAAAAATGACAGTCACGTTGAGTTGATCAGGACAGAGTCAAAAGTCACGCTCAGTTGATCAGGACAATATTTATAAATCATGCTGAGGAGACAGCTCATCATTTGTCAGAGAGTAATTATGACTGACAGCACAACAGTCGAAGAATGTCTCTTCGTATGCCACGTATGTACAGAATTCGAGAGATCACAGCCGTCTATTGCATGATTTTCGAAATCTTCTTCAGCAAGATTCAACCTTCGTCAAGTTGGCGTACCAAAAGAGCTTCTTGTCATTTAATACGACTGACAAAAGCAATCACTGTCAGAGATTTTGTGTCAGTCGAGGCACGCTGAATCAAGACAACTGGCAGTCTTATCTCAAGTCTGCGTGTATTGTGAGATCTTCATCTCAAGTTTGTGTGGATTTTGAAGTTTTCTTCCTCAAGTCTGCGTGGATTTTGAAGTTTTCTTCACCAAATCTGCGTGGATTCTGAAGCTTCCCGCCCCAAGTTTGCGTGGATTTTGAAGCTTTCTACCCCGAGTCTGCGTGGATTTCGTCTTCAACAAGTCTGCGTGGATTTTATCAAATTGGAGTACGTGGCAGCCATGCCACTGATCTCTCGCCTGCGTGTCCTGTAACTTGTACACGACTCATGCATGATCGCCATGTCTCCAACAGTTACAGGCCACGTCCAGTAACTGCTCACAACCTTGCGTATGTTAAATCCTGCGTGATTTTCAACTAAGCACAGGCTGTGAAGACAGTTATCTTTTCAGTTATTATTTTTGACTCTATAAATATAGTTCTTTTTCTCATTCATGGGACAGATACATAGTTATCTACGGTCAAAATTTTGAGAGCTTTTCTTCTTCGCATAGTCCAAGGGATAAAGTGATCGTCTTCTAGATCAGATTCCAACAGTTGTAATTTTCCCAGATACACAATAAATAAAGGAATTTATTTATGGAAAACAAATTGGCGACTCTGCTGGGGAAAACCATCTCCTCTTCTGAGATGGCAACAACTCAATGCGATACTTCGTCAATTGGCTCGACGAAGAAGGTGATGACGATCCAATTCGATCAACTCACCTATGAAGAAATACAGCGGGCTAAGAGTGGCAAGTCTACTTCAGCCTCCATCATCACTGCCAAGTCGAAGAGACACTCTGTCTATGTCCCTAAGAATCAGTTGGCAGCCAATGGTGAAGTCTCTGCCACAGTGTCTACTCCTAACACTGGCAAGAACTCTACTGCAAGCACGCACACTCTTGTGCGCTCGAAGATGACAGCAATCAAAGATCACGCTAACAGTACTAGCTCCTTAGCCAAATCTGTTCCAGTATGTGTCTCCAAAATTAAAAGTCACGCTGACAGTACTGGCTCCTTAGCCAAATCTGTTCCAGCGTGCAATTTCAACCCCAAAAGTCACGCTGACAGCACTGGTTCCTTAGCCAAGTCTGTTCCAGTGTGTAATTCTAAAATCAACAATCATGCTAACAATACTGGCTCTTTAGACAAATCTGTTCCAGCGTGTATTTCCAAAGTCAAAAGTCACGCTAACAGTACTGGTTCTTTAACCAAGCCTGTTTCAGCGTGTATTTCATCTAAGAAGAATAGCTCTTTAGCTATCTCTTCTTCTTTGCCAAGTTCTACTAGAACTGGGGGTGGTCTTCCATACAAAGTCCCTTCGAAAAGGAATAACTCTTTAGTTGTTTCTTCTGTTCTTGTAGTTTTTACTTCAGGAACAGCTTTGACTGACAATTTTGTTAGTCAAAGAAAAGGAGATGGTCTTTTGACTACTTTTCCTTCTGGACATTCTATGTCTCAAAACTTGAATGAGTCTAAGAAGAAACATTCCTTAATGTCTTCTTCTATGACTTCTTCGAATTGGGCACAGAATCTGTCCATAAAAGAGGGTCTGTTACCAACTCCTAATCAAGGGGGTGGTTAAACTTTTCCTTCTCTGCAAATATCCAGATCAATGGAAGGAAAACTCCATGTTTCCAAAACTAATGTGTTACCTCCAACTGATCTAAGAACAAAACTTAACACTTCTGGTGTTAAGAAACCATACCAGTTGGAAACAAGGATAAGAGATCCAGATACAGAGTATGCAAGAAACTATGTGGCTCATATTAATCATTCTCTATATAATCAAGAGCCATCAAGACCCAAGAACAGGAAATATACTCCTCAATCTTCACAAACAGATTTACGAGAATATCTTCAACAGAAGAGAAGAAGTGATTCTGTATAAAAGGACCATGCTGAATGTGACTTCTATCCAAGAGTCATAATTCAATGCAGATGTCAATCAATGGCTCATGACCATGTTGATCATGAATATGACTTCCAGCCAAGAGTCACAATACAATACAGATGTCAAACTAAACGACAATCTGTCTTCAATCGGATTCAGTGTGAACCTATGCCTGATGAAGATGAGCCTTTGTTTGCTTCTGTCAACATGACCTCTCGGGATGCTGGGGGTAGTGTTGATAGTCCAGATGGAGTATATAGAAATACCAGAGCAAGAGTCCTGGCTTCTAGTCAAAGAAATTTGATCTCTGAAGATGATTCTGAATTCCTTGGAGAATCTAACTTCCCACCTCTTCCTACTGGGGGTAGTTCTCCTATAATTGACTTTGATGCACAAAGCAATGATTCAGAACAAACAACATCTACTAATTCATCAATAATCCCTCGTACAGTCACGACTTATATGGTTGATGGGAATACTGATGAACCTTCTTCTTCCTTGACTCCTCAAGATCAAAGAATTGCTTCTTTAGAACAGCAAATGAAGTCTATGGCTGATACTATGAAATCAATATATGAACTCATGACAGCTCAGTTGCAAAATCGACAGACTGTACCAGATGCCATACCAACTGACGCTGATATGAGTCCAGTACAAGTTCCTCCAGCAGTACAATCCAATACTCGTGGACCAGCTCAACCAAACCCTAGTCTCTCTGGAGCTGGGGGTAGTGCTTAAAATGCTGTTCCTTCTTCCAACTATTCTCTACAAGTTATAACTCCACAATCTTCCGGAGTTGTTAATGAGGAATTGAGGAATCTCAAAACTCAATTCGAGGCATTCAAACAGAAGGATGGTTTACAAAGGTTAGGCATCAAGCAACCTTATCCGATAGAATGGAAGCAAGTATCGTATCCTCCTAAATACAAGCCTTCCACTATCTCATTCTATGATGGAACCACTTCTCCAAGTCAGTTTATTTAACTTTGAAGTAATGAATGACCAGCTGCAACCAATCGACGCCCTCCTTACTCGGGTGTTTGTTGGATGTCTCAAGGGAACGACTTATGAATGGTATAGAAGTCTTCCAGATGGGAGCATTACCTCATTTGCCGATTTCAAACAGATATTTCTTGAACGGTTCTATGAAGGGCTCAATGACATGACTATGTCTGCTCTTATTAGAATCAAGCAGAAAATAATGAAACTACGGAAGAGTACATTGAACGGTTTTGAAGAGAAGCTCTGAAGATGCCTCTTGGAACTCCTGATGCTGTCACTATCGACACATGCAAATCAAATTTATTGTCAATCATCAGCATGTGGACAGGATCCATCCAATTCTAAGACTGGCCTTCTTTCATAGTTAGTGCCAAGGCTGCAGAAATTAGTGCTGAAACCTTCAAAGGTTTAGGAGTGCAGATGACTCCCAAAGAAACAGGTCAAGGTACTAACAATAAAAACAATGCTCGCAAAGGAAAAAAAACTCTTGAAGTTAATCTTCAGAGCAAAGATGCATCAACTGTTCCTACTTCTACAACTCAACAACTAAGAACACCTCGCCCCAAGGAAGAATACTCTTTCGATGATGACGATGTCCTTGGTATCTTTGAATGTCTGCTGAAAGGTAATAAGATACAATTACCTGAGATCAAGAAACCTGATGAAGCTGGTAAGACAGATCATCCCAAATACTGCCCATATCACAGAATGCTGGGTCACACAATTCGTACATGTTATGTACTAAAAGAAAGATCCAAGAGATGATTAAGTCTGGAGCTATCTCTCTTACTCCGAAAGAGAAGACTGTCACCTCCAATGTCGTCTCTATGCAATTCGGAGATTTCCCTCCTCAACTTCTTGAAAATGGGATTGTTCCTATTCCCAAGGCAACTCTTGAAATAGTGAATATTCCTCCTCCGTAATCTGAAGGATTAGTGCCAATCACTTTGGAAACAGGAGAAATCATGTGGATTCATCCTGATCTAGTGACAGATTTTGAATCTCCTCAAAGGACTACTTATCGAAAGTGCAAAAAGGCTGGAAAGATTAAGTCATGTCATATGACGTCTCTTGGGTCTACCTCTGACACAGAGCCAAAAGAGAAAGAAGAAGCACTTGCTGGTGCTACTCGAACGGGGAAACCTTATCTAAAGGATTATTCCAAGAATCCTGAGGATACTCTTGATATCCCTCTAGCTGATAAAGATGCTCCTAATGTTCCTCCTGAAGAAGAATCATCCACTGTACCTATTCCTTCAACTACCCCAGTCGAACCTATTTCTTCCAAGCCTACAGCTCTGGAGAAAGGCAAACAACAGGCTCGGTTTGATAAACCAATCAAGAAGTCCCCTCCTCTTGGACTTCAGAAACCTTATAATTTTGACATTTTAGCTCAGCTTGCTAATACTCCAGCTACAATGTCCCTCTTTGAACTTCTACGCCTTTTCAAAGAGACTCGGGAGACGTTAAGTGAAGCACTTCTACAGGCTGACTCTTGTCTTGCACAATTGAAGAAGCCAGATGCAGAACCTGCCACTTGCTTACATTGCAACAGTGTATTGGAGATTATCCCAAATATCACCTTTACACAAGACGACATGCTACTGGAGGATAATCGACATGATCGGCCTCTCTACTACACCGGTTATATCGATACGATGAAGATAGATTGTATCCTTATTGATCCAGGGTCTGCTATAAGCATAATGCCAAAGAGCCTATTAGATGAACTAAAAATCCCTCTTCACAAACTCTCCAAGACGGTTACTACTATCCTGGGATTCAATCAAAGCCGAAGCGAGCCTTTGGGAAAGATTCATCTGAAGCTTCAAATAGGTGATTTCAGATCCAAAGTCACTTTCTATGTGATCGAGATCGTGGGATCCTATAATCTTCTTCTGGGGAGGCCCTTTCTTCATGAAAATAATGTGGTACCTTCTACTCTTCATCAGTGTTTTAAATACATTGATAGCAATGGAAGAGTACAAAAAGAAGTTGCTGACATAAATCCCTTCCATGGGGTTGAAGCTTATTTCAATGATTCCCGAATGTACAAAGAAGAATATACAAGGGTCATACAAGCTATGGAGAAAGAGGATTCACAAAGTGAGACCTTAATAATTCCTGTTAAAGGTCGAACTACTCAGCAATAATCTCCCAAACTCTCTGGAGAAGGTTCTTTCATCATTCCGGTGAGTGGACGGATTTCTCCGTTACCTCAGTCGTTTGCTCAAGACACAATGATTATTCCTGTCAATGGGCGTACTGCAGTTCCTGCATCTCCATATGTGAAACAGAATACTCTGCTAATTCCAGTTGGAGGGCGGATTATTCTTCCATCTCAAGCTTCAAGGGAGCTCACCTCTTCTGAGCTATTTGTTATCGATCTTAATCGAAACAACGCTTCTTCTCGTTCATCTTCTCCCTCTTTAGTCATTGATTTGGCTAAGATCTCTAAGGCTCAGCCTTCTCCCAATGTAAATATTGCTGCTTTTACATTTAATGAAAAGTCTCCATCTTTGCAGTACGTTGATGTGGGCAATTATGTTCATAGTTATTTACATTTGTTAGATGACTTGAACACAATAACCATAGGGGTTGTACAGACTGTTCATACAGATGTATCCCTAGAACCTGTACAATCTTCATACTTTCTAGTTCCCAGCAGAAAGCCAGGAGACATTCCAATATTCTTCTATAAAGGGCCCCAAAGTCCTTCTGATTTAGAAGATGATGACAAAAATGATGATACTGGAAGATTACAACTACGTCGTTATAGTCAGCAATCTAAAGACATCATCAAAAATATGGGCTATGACTTCAGGACTGGCCTCAATTGTGGAAAAGGAAGAAAAATGCCTGTTCGTATTCCTCCTCTGAAATATGGAAGGACGAAATGCGGATTGGGCTATATAGCTCCTACTCCTTTTATCAATATTATCCATGAAGATCTCGAGTCTGACGAAGATAAGAGATCTGATTCTTCTAGTACCACTTCTTGGGATTCCGATACGAGTATCGGCGATTTTTGCTGCAATATTCTGTCTTCCAACATGGTTTCCATTGACCATTCTGAAGAAAGTGATGAAAACGAAGAAAAGTTTGAAATCTCACCTGAATCAGAACAATGGGCCCAACGATTAGATAATCAATGAGAGTTCCGTTTCGAGCAAAAAGAACCTCCGACTGAAGACAAACTTGTTCAAATAGATGTTGGTGAAGAGGGATCTCCCAAACCAATATTCATCAGTGAAAGTCTTTCTGAAACTGATAAGCAAGACATGATCAAACTCATTCGTGACTACATCGATGTCTTCGCTTGGAGTTATGAAGATATGCCAGGACTTGATCCACAAATTGCAACTCACAAGCTCAATATCTTGCCGAATGCTAAACCGGTCAAACAACAACAGTGACAATTTCGTCCAGACATTATGGATGCAATTGAAGCTGAAGTCAATAAACTCATGACCTCCGGGTTTATTAGAGAGGAACAACATCCCGATTGGATGGCTAACATAGTTCCTGTCCTTAAAAAGACTGGCAAGATCAGAGTATGCATAGACTTCCGCGATCTCAATGCGGCATGCCCTAAAGATGAATTCTCTCTACCAATCACTGATGTCATGATTGATAATACCTGTGGATTTGAACGGATATCATTCATGGACGGGTATTCTGGGTATAATCAGATTAAAATATTTCCAGACGACGAGAAGCACACTTCTTTCAGAATGCCGATCGGTACATACTGTTATACAGTTATGCCATTCGGTCTTAAGAATGCAGGAGCAACTTATCAACGAGCTATGAGCACTATATTTCGTGAACATTTGCGGAAAATAGTCGAATGCTATGTTGATGATATTGCAGTCAAAAGTCGACAAAAGGAGGATCATATCCAAGATTTGAAGACTATATTTGATCTAATACGTAAGCATCAATTAAAGATAAACCCTACTAAGTCCTTCTTAGGCGTCTCTAGTGGTAAATTTCTCGGCTTCGTCATTACCTCTAAAGGTATACACGTGGATCCCGAGAAAATTAAAGCCATCCAAGAGATGCGTCCTCCACGCACCTTAAAAGGGCTACGAGGATTTCAAGGAAGGATCGCTTATATCAGGAGATTTATCTCTAATTTATCAGGACGCTGTAGACCATTCAACAAACTTATGAAGAAAGGTGTTTCTTTTGTCTGGAATGATGAATGTCAGAAAGCATTCGATGATATAAAACAATATCTGATGAGCCCTCCAGTATTGGTACCTCCCGTTCCAGGAATTCCATTTCTCCTATATACTCGAGCAATGAGTCATTTATTGGGTGCATTACTCGCTCAAAAGAATCAAAATGGTCATGAACAAGCCATCTACTATCTCAGTCGTATTATGACCGAAGCTGAACCTCGATATTCACCACTCGAAAAAGAATGTCTAGCCTTGATGTTCGCTGTTCAAAAGACACGACATTATATCATTGGCCAGACTATTCATGTCATCTCTAGGATCAATCCTATACGGATCATGATGAAGAAACCCAGTGTTTTGAATTCTCGATTAGCTAACTGGGGAATCCTACTTGCTCTGTATGACATGCATTATATTCTTCAGAAGTCAGTCAAAGGACAAGCTTTAGCTGATTTTCTAGCTGCTCATTCAATTCCAGAAGATTCAAAACTCTATGACGAAATTCCAGATGAAGTCCTAGATTCAAACCAAATTGCTGAAGAAGATCCTACTTGGCGTCTATTCTTTGATGGAGCTTCAAGGATAGGTCCTAATGGTGATATTGTCGCTGGAGTTGGAATCGTTCTTGTATCACCAGAAGGTCTTGCTATCCAAAGAGCTTATTCTCTCGATCAGCCATGTTCAAACAACGTAGCTGAGTACAATGCATTACTCATTGGTCTTCAACTCGCTAAACATCTAAATATTCAACATTTGGAGGTTTACGGAGACTCTAAACTCATTGTTAATCAGATAAGGGGTACTTATGAAGTTTGCCATCAAGATCTAGTTCCTTATCATAGATCAGCTATATCTATGGCTTCTTCGTTTGAAGAATTCTTCATTGAACATGTTAGGCAAGCATGTAACACAGAAGCTGATGCTCTAGCTAATCTTGCAGCGGTGTTGGCTATCCCGATTAGACGGCAACAAATGATTATTGTTCGCAATCGAGAATTATTTCATCTTGAAAATAACCTGACCCTAGGACTTTCAGTTGACATTGAAGAATCAACATCTCATGACGTCAACACAACAAGAGGATTTGGATTTAGTCGTAAATCTTTATCATCTTCATCTGATTCCAGCATGGAATTCATCTTCAGTAACTCGGCCGAGAATCAAAATACGGATACGGATTGGAGACTTCCTTTCTTAGATTTCGTATTGTATGATATTCTTCCGGATGATCCAAGTGAGGCAGCATCTATCAGACGACGATCACTCCGATTCTATTATAATCATACAACAAAGACCTTATATCGTCGAGCTTATCATGGTTTACTTCTTCGATGTGTTGCCGGTGACGAGGCTCAACAAATTATTCGCGAAGCACATGATGGAATTTGTGGAGCACATCAGCCTGGACCAAAACTTCAAGACCGTATTCGACGTATGGGTTATTATTGGCCTACTATGGTATCAGACGCCATCGAATATGCAAAGAAGTGTAAAGCTTGTCAAATCCATGCAGATTTTATTCATCAACCTTCAGAATTTCTATATCCGACGGCAGCATCATGGCCCTTCGAAGCTTGGGGCATGGACATTATCGGCCCGATCAATCCGCCGTCATCCAAGGGTCATCGGTTTATTCTCGCAATAACCGATTACTTCTCCAAATGGGCCGAAGCCATTCCTTTGTCTGAAGCTAAGACGTCCAATGTCATCAGCTTTATTAAGCACTACGTTATCTACAGATTTGGTGTTCCTCGACGCATTATTCATGATAACGGACCACAGTTCGTTAGTCAGAAGTTTACTCGATTCTGTGACGATCATCGGATCAACAATGTGGCTTCTACCGCATATAATCCGGCAGCTAATTGATTAGCAGAAGCTTTCAACAAGACCATCATCAAACTCCTAAAGAAGTTTGTCTCTACTAACAAACGTAATTGGAGTGAGAAGCTCGGTGAATGTTTGTAGGCTTATCGCACTACAGTTCGTAATGCTACTAAATGTACACCCTTCTCTCTGGTGTATGGTTGCGAAGCTGTTCTTCCATTAGAGATTCAAATTCCTTCTTTAAGGATAACAATCGCTAATGAACTCACTGCAGAAAATAATGATCGTCTTCGACTTCAAGAATTAGAAGCTCTGGATGAAAAGCGATTATCTGCTCAACAGAATATTGAATTCTATCAAGCTAGAATCTCAAGAGCTTTTAATAAGAAAGTCAGAGTTCGATCGTATCAAAAAGGAGAACTTGTTCTAACAGTCAGACGTCCTATGACTATGACTCATATGAGCAAGGGCAAATTTGACGCAAAGTGGGAAGGACCCTATATTGTGAGCAAAGTTTTATCAAATGGAGCTTATCAACTCTCAGAATTGGATGGTCGAAAAGTTTTGATGCCTATTAATGGCAAATTCCTTAAGAAGTACTATGTATAAATGTAAATGCTTGTAATCATCAGACAGTTTCATGTTTACAAATAAAATTTTTATTTTATTTTAATCATGAATGATGATACATGATATTAAGGAAGATCACTATCATCCTTTTCTACATTTGGACGTGGGCCACTGCCGTCCTTCTCGAAGACGCGATCAGCAAAAGAACTGAGAACCTCTTTGCTGGAACCCACGAGGAACTTACAAGCGGTCATTCTCATGGCTTCTTCTTCTTCAATCTTTCCTGGTTCGAGCAGAAAGTCCAGAATATCCTTTGGTGGCTTGGGTACAGACGAACCTTCGCCTGCTACCGCCTTCTTCAATTGAATTGGATCAGCAGGGTGTTCTCCAGTGCCTTTCTGAATCTTCATGGCAATTCCAGCTTTCTTGGATGCTTCTTCAGACGACATTTTTTTATGTTTGAAAGTAGAAGTGTTCGTTCTTGTCAGATTTCTGCTATATTTATAGGCAGAAGTTCCTCAAATAGTGAAGCGTCACATTCATCCGACGATTCACATATTCATTAATGCTTGACGGTTCATCCGTTCATTTCTCACATTCATCCGACGATTCACACATTCATTAATACTTGACGGTTCATCCGTTCATTTATTATGTTCGTCCGTTCATAATCTTCTATCAATTTATTTAGGGATTCGTTATTTATCATGTTTTCCTAACCTCTGAATCAATTCCGAATCTATCTACTCATTTGTCATTTTTGACCTCTGTATAGAAATCAATCTATTTTCTTTTGAGTTCATACATATTATCACGTCCATAATACCTCTGATAATATTATATACTCTAAAACAGAAAAGAAGATTTTATTATCTATTATGTCCATAATTCATCCATAAATACAAATTATTGAGCATAGAAGAATTATCATTTCCATTCTCATTTCACCATAAAAAGTCTATTACATTTTCTTAGACTTTCTTACAAATCATAATGAAAATCTATTATAATCTTGGATTTTCATTCTACACCACAACAATAACCTAATAGAGATCTATCTTCTTCTTTGGATCTTCTCCGTCGGACCTTCTCCGTCAGGTTCGTTGTTGGTGGCAGTTCCTGACTGTCTGAGTCCCAGTCACGACCAGATCAGCAGAAATCAAACTCTGGTCTTCTCTCTCAGACGAGAGGAGAACCACAGAGTATGGCAGCCCGAAGTCGTGGTGCTGCCAATACAATTGGTGGATTGGGGGTAACCTCTCAAGGAAGATAGGAGTGTATTCCATATTGGGATACAATTTCTAGTCCTGCCTTGAAAGGAATTCTACTACCCGATTTCTCGGGGTAGAGTTGACTCCACCATCCAACTCTCGTGTATAAAGGCTCTTCCTACCATCTGAGGAAGACCCTTCTATCCCACGAAGAGTTCTGAGTTGTCTGATGTACGCGTCAAAAGCGTATGAGCTCCCTGATGTAGGTGTCAGCAGAATATTCTCCACAGCATCCACATCACCAATGCCAGTTCTAAAGAAAGTTTTCAGCCGAATTCCTGCAGAAAGCATCAAGGAAGAGGAGATTAATCAACAGAAATGTCATTTGGCACGCACTGGCTAGTCAAGCGTGCATTGTTCAGTCAGAAACAAAAAGCCCATTTTCAACAGCAACAAAATAGTACACGTACGATACTGGACTTACCTTCAAGATTGGTGCTAAGAATTGGCAAACTCATGTTTGATACAGTGTGCAGAAATCGAACATTAGAAAGCATTGCTTTCCTGTTTGAGAATGAAATCTCCCAAAAATTTCATTTTCAGAGAAAAAGAAGAAGAATGAGAGATGAGTATCTTTGAAACTCAGCTATCTATTTAAAGGACAAAGTACAAGCTTATTCTTGGAAAAGATCCGCGTAAATAGCGCTCGTAAACCATGGAATGAATGACACGTGTGCTTTGGAAGACAGCGCAACATTGGAAATAGTCAAAGAGTGCTAATTAACATTCTTCATTAATGCACGCTGTTCAAACACAAAAGTTGTACTATATTCTTCAAGACAGGCACTGATGGCCTTACAAAAGACAAAAGAAGAAGTGCAACATTTTCAAAAGAAGACAAAAGCATAAAAGACACGCTCTATTTAGCAGAGTGACTGAACTTAGTGCCCAGTTCTTCTACGCTCTTAACCCCCATGCGGTGTAACAGAGCCTTCAATATTTCACGCTGCTCTGCAAGGCTGCGTCCGTCAGAAGAAGATGAGCCATCCAGACCAAAATAGCTCAGGAAATTCTTGGCTAAATGCATGGGATCGTCTTTGAACTCGAAGACTAGGGGCTCCGGTTCTTTACCCTCAAAAGTGGGATCACCATGGGAACAAAAACCCAATTTGCGTGCTTCTTCTTCAGCTTCTTCCTTTGGTGTCATGTTGACGTAAGATGAAGATTAAAAATAAATCTTCTCCCTGTTTATATAACAGAGCTCGCCGGCGATTCATATTCCGCCATAAATTGGATGCAATCAGTCTCGGAGAACGAAGAGTCATTATGACATTTAATAAGTTCATTTAGATGTTTTCAAAGAACTTCGAAGTCTTTTCGACTTCCGAAAAATTTGAAGTCATCTCAGCGTGACTGATTTTATTTTATCATCTCGTTTTCAAAGTATTTCGAAATAATTTATCATTTTTTCGAAAACTTTGAAGGGGGTCTTGTAGGCCTTTAAAAATGACAGTCACGCTGAGTTGATCAGGACAGAGTCAAAAGTCACGCTCAGTTGATCAGGACAATATTTACAAATCACGCTGAGGAGACAGCTCATCATTTGTCAGAGAGTAATTATGACTGACAGCACAACAGTCGAAGAAAGTCTCTTCGTATGCCACGTATGCACAGAATTCGAGAGATCACAGCCGTCTATTGCATGATTTTCGAAATCTTCTTCAGTAAGATTCAACCTTCGTCAAGTTGGCGTACCAAAAGAGCTTCTTGTCATTTAATGCGACTGACAAAAGCAATCACTGTCAGAGATTTTGTGTCAGTCGAGGCACGCTGAATCAAGACAACTGGCAGTCTTATCTCAAGTCTGCGTGTATTGTGAGATCTTCATCTCAAGTTTGCGTGGATTCTGAAGTTTTCTTCCTCAAGTCTGCGTGGATTCTGAAGTTTTTTTCACCAAATTTGCGTGGATTCTGAAGCTTCTCGCCCCAAGTTTGCGTGGATTTTGAAGTTTTCTACCCTAAGTCTGCGTGGATTTTGTCTTTAACAAGTCTGCATGGATTTTATCAAATTAGAGTACGTGGCAGCCATGCCACTGATCTCTCGCCTGCGTGTCCTGTAACTTGCACACGACTCATGCATGATCGCCATGTGTCCAACAGTTACAGGCCACGTCCAGTAACTGCTCACAATCTTGCGTATGTTAAATCCTGCGTGATTTTCAACTAAGCACAGGCTGTGAAGACAGTTATCTTTTCAGTTATTATTTTTGACTCTATAAATAGAGTTCTTTTTCTCATTCATGGGACAGATACATAGTTATCTACTGTCAAAATTTTGAGAGCTTTTCTTCTTCGCATAGTCCAAGGGATAAAGTGATCGTCTTCTAGATCAGATTCCTACAGTTGTAATTTTCCCAGATACACAATAAATAAAGGAATTTATTTATGGAAAATAGTAGCCTTGCTGAATTTTTGGAGAAAAACCTTCGCATCATTGCCAGGGCCTGGTGGCAACAGATTGCAGTTGTGGTGCAATAACCAGCCCATCAAATAAGTATAGGGCATTTCTACCCTGGGGAATGCATTCTGATGTGGAGCATTGTTGATTAACTCCTCACCGAAATTCCTCGAACCTACATTTACTCGGCACACTATCGCCGATAGCAGGTTAATTCTGACTTTAAAAACCAAGCGTACTGCGGGCCATAGTACGCTACGGTAGATTCTATCATCCGTACTAGTTCCCGGTACGACCCATCTTCTCAACCATAAAGAAAGGAAGCCTGCTAGCAAGGCTTTCCTAGAGATCTTTTGGCTGCCGTATCTAAGGAAGCTCAAGGCTTCAGTTCCAGTAGGGAACTCTCCAGTCTTGGTGGACAGATATTTATTCGGGAATTTATAGACAGTCATCATATCCCGATTTTTGTTAGCATGAATGGTTGAATCTGTATTGATAGCTGGAGCTTTATTTTCCTGGAATCTTTTTTTGTCATCCTTGGATATTTTATCCTTATGGAAGAAGAGATACGTTGTCCACTTATTAATGTATGCTAGATGAGATGTACTTTCATGCATTGTAGTACAAATCATGTAGTGACACATCAATTCTTTATATACCTCAATCAACTGAGGGTTTGTCTCTCTGATTTCAGTAAGTTCCCGGTTGGAGGGAACGTATTCTTCATACGGAGCTTCTCCCATGGGTAGTTTTGAGATGAATTGCATCTCATGGAGTGCAAGACCCATTTTGCCTTTCGGGGTCGCAAAAGTTCCAGTTGAACATATGTATATCTCAATCAGGGCCATGAACAGGTTACCGTTCAATGGTATACCCTGACTAGTGGAAGCTACCGCTTCATAGAAGCCGATATCTTTCAGCTCTGTCTCGAAGTTCTTCATCATCTAAATGCTAATCTGGATCCAGTTCTGGTTGAGAGGAGTCAACCATCCCGGTAGCCTGGGGTTTGTTTGGGGATATAATACTCCATCCCTAATGAACTTGTTGACAAACATCTGGGTCTGCACTGGTTGCATTAAACCCAAATCTTCACTTGGAGTAAATCCCGACATGAGGCCAGAGAAAGAAGTGACACCGCCATTGGGAACGCTAGCGAAATACCCCATATCATTGGTATGATCCCTCTTGAATACGATTCTACCCGGCCTTCCGTGACTGCTGGGAGTCAGATTCCACAGCATTTGTCGAGGGTGGGTGGCATGGAAGAATGCTGACAAAGGGTAATCTCTGTCCATGTCAGGGAGATACATGGCTCTATCTCCAGATTTGAACACCCAAGACTCCTTCTTGGGGTGTGTCTGTGACTTACAGTCAATTGCATCCCCAAATAAGAAGGCTGGTTTTGCAAATTGTTGTTCATTCAGTGAAGTCAACAATTCTCCATTTATCATGGATAGCAGCATCCTATCCCCTTGAGCAGCTATCAACTGTGCCCTCTCTATGGGGTAATCTGGGTTCGATTGAGGAAATGCTACGTGAGATAGATTCTCCAGATAATTTGAGCCCACTATGCCAACTGATGAGCCAAAAACTTCTGCGAGAGGGTAAATTTGCAAGTCCACTGCCAAAAGAAAAAAGAAAAATCAAGTTAGTAAAAATCTAATTTGGTATCTTTTACGCAGATAAATTGGTCTAAGTTTTAAATACAAAGGGTAAAAAGTTTTAAAAATGTAAAAAGTTTTTGTTTTACACAAAGTCTTTCATTTGTGAGATTTTACGCTGGCACAATAGATGTGAGCATATTTCAAATTTTACGCTGGCACATTAGATGTGGGCGTATTTCAAATTTTACGCTGGCACATTAGATGTGAGCGTATTTCAAATTTTACGCTGGCAAATTAGATATGGGCGTATTTCAAGTTTTACGCTGGCACATTAGATGTGGGCAAATTTTAAATTTTACGCTGGCACATTAGATGTGAGCGTATTTTAGCTTTTACGCTAGCATGTGTGGACATGAGCGTAACTTAAGTTTTACGCTGACACGTATAGACGTGGGCGTATTTCTTAATTTTATACTAACACGTATAAATGTGGGCGTATTTCTTAATTTTACGCTGACACGTATAATGTGGGCGTATTTTGATTATCTTAATTTCTACGCTGACACGTATAACGTGGGCGTAAAATCAAAGATTTGGGTCTTCTTCTCCGATGAGTTTTACAGCCAATGGAACAATGCTTTACCCCTCATTGGAGGAGCCACGACGAGGTTGCCTTGCTGAGACGCTGCTGACGATCAGACAGGAGTTTGCTCGCAGTTGACTGACGAGGAATCGACGGCAGGCTTCTTGCCTTTGTTGCTGTCGGCGGTGGATTTCTTTGGGGCCATTGAATTGAATGCAAAAGAGTGAACGAGAAAGAGGATTCGAGAAAGCTTGGGAGTACAAAGAAACAAAGTAAAGTTTTCTCTCTCCTCGAAGAACCCTATTTATAGGGAATTTTTGAATCGGTTCGAATTCCAGATTTTACGCCGACTGTTGGATATCCCAACTTTTACGCGGATGACCGTTGGATATCCCAAACTTTACGCTAACTGGTCAAATTCTGAATTTTACGCTTCTGTTCAAAGTGTTTCAAATTTTGAAAATATTTGAAAACTTTGAAGGGGGTCTTGTAGGAGCGTAAAAAAATGCTTTATGAGTGAAGAGGTTAGGAATTTTACGCTAGCTATTTTACGCTAACTATTTTACGCCAGGGCTAGTCGTTGAATTTTATGCCAGGGACAGACTGTCAGGCCGCATTTAATGCAGAAGATTTGATTTGACATAATGATTATGCTGACAGCATGCAACACAGAAGTCGAGGAGATCGGATTTTCACCAAACTCAATACTTGTCGAATGGTGTGCAGAGAAGGCTGTTTTACGCTCAATAAAATCACTTCTTTTTACGCACGATAGTTATGTGAGCTTTTACGCTCAAGGCTATTGTGAGTGTAAAGTCTATTTGGGCTAAGTTTTACGCTCAAGGCTATTTTAGCCACTTTACGCTGAGAAGTTTTATTTGGGTTGTTTTTACGCCAGTTTGCCACTTTACGCTTGGAGCATATTTTGGGTTGTTTTTACGCCCAATCCTTTCTGACTACTTTGGAACGTGGTTTATCCACGTGGCTTTCATGCCACATTTATTGAGGAACGTGTGTACATGCTCCCTATTTTTGTTGAAATAATGGGACACGTGTCAACATGTGTAGAGGGTGACTTCCATCGTGGGTGACAGTTACCAGCATAAAAAAACCAATTTTGTTGCTTTTTACGCACAATGGGTCAAGTCTATAAATAGACTTATTTTTCAGATCAAGGGATCAGAGAGACAGGAGAGAATACAGAGATCAAAGCTAAGAGACTTTGATTTTCGAGAGCATTTTTCTTCAACTTTTCTTCCAGAACAGAGTGAAGCAAAGCAGGAAAGCATTCGACCTCGCCATCAGTGCCCAAGTGCGTCGATACCTTTCTGGTGACTTAGTTCTTCCGGCTGTTCATCTTCTAGCAGTGATCTTCATCATCATCGTATGGTCCAAGGAACAAAGTGATCGCTCTCAGATCAGACTTCCATAGCAATACTTCCCAGAATAATTTGTACTTTCTGTACTTTTTTTACTTTATTTTTAAAAGCCAATATTAGGCATTTTGTTAAGTGAAACACTCCTGAGCAGCGGGTTCATCCGTGAAGAGCAACATCCGGATTGGGTGGCCAATGTCGTCCCTGTCACCAAGAAGAATGAGAAGATACGAGTCTGCATCGACTTCAGGGATCTCAATACTGCTTGCCCGAAGGACGAATTTCTACTTCCAATCACTGACGTGATGATCGACAAAACATGTGGCTTCGAACGTATGTCTTTTATGGATGGGTACTCGGGCTACAACCAGATCAAGATGTTCCCTGATGACTCAAAACATACGTCATTCAGGACACCGAAAGGGGTTTTCTGCTACACAGTGATGCTATTTGGCTTAAAGAACGCTGGTGCTACATACCAACGAGCTATGAGTACCATCTTCCGTCAACATCTACGCAAAACAGTTGAGTGCTATGTTGATGATATCGCTGTCAAGAGCCGTCTCAAAGATAATCACCTACAAGACCTAAAGATAGTCTTCGATCTCATGCGAGCGCATCAACTCAAGATGAACCCCGCTAAATCCTTCCTTGGGGTTTTTAGCGGAAAGTTCTTGCGCTTCATTATCACGGCGAAGGGCATTCATGTCGATCTCGAGAAAACCAAAGCCATCCTTGACATGGACCCTCCGAAGAACCTCCGAAAACTTTGAGGCCTGCAGGTGCATCTCGCATACATCCGAAAGTTTATAGCAAACCTTTCCAGAAAATGCCAAGCCTTCACCCAGCTCATGAAGAAGGGAGTCTCCTACGTCTGGACAGAAGAAAGCCAGAAAGCTTTCGATGATATCAAAGCTTACCTGACGAACCCTCCAGTCCTGGTGGCACCCGTCGCAGGCAAACCATTTCTCCTCTACGTTCGTGCCATGGATCATTCCCTCGGCGCTTTGTTGGCTCAGAACAACGATGCAGACTACGAGCAAGTTATCTACTACCTCAGTAGGACACTGATGGAGGCCGAACACCTGTACAACCCTATTGAAAAGGAGTGTTTGGCTTTGGTGTTCGCCATCCAGAAGACTCGCCATTATGTTTCGGGCCAGACAATTCATGTCATCTCCCGATTCAATCCACTCATGGTTATCATGACGAAGCCGAGATCTTTAAACTCCCAACTAGCAACATAGGCAATCCTGTTGACGTCGTACAACATAGTGTTCGTTCCACAAAAATTCATCAAGGGTCAAGCTCTAGCCAACTTTTTAGCCGCGTACCCCATCCCAGAGTCCTCCAGGCTCTATGAAGACATCCCAGATGAGGTCCAAGAATCAAACGTCCCCGAAAAAAACTTCGTCTGGTGGGTATTTTTCGATGGCGCTTCAAGAATAGGCCCCAAAGGCCAAATCATCGTCGGAGTGGGGGTGGTCTAGTCTCTCCCGATCAGCTGATCATCCAGCATGCTTACTCCCTTTCGAAGCCGTGCTCCAATAATGTTGTCGAGTACAACGCTCTCATCATAGAATTCCAGCTGGCGCAACAGCTTGGGGTGGATCATCTGGAAGCTTACGACGGCTCAAAACTCATCGTTAATCAAATTCGAGGGTAGTACGAAGTTCGCCATGAAGATCTGGTTCCTTACCATGAAGCTGCATTGAATATTATTTCAACCTTCACCAAGTTCTTCATAGAACATGTACCTCGGTTACAAAATCTGGAGGCTGACGCTCTGGCCGGCCTCGCAGCTTTATTAGCAGCACCCCTCGGGACTCAACACTACGTCACGGTAGTTGGACGAGACTTCGTCTGTCCCAAAAATAATCTATGCACACAATTGGCCCATGCCATGACGACAAGTGCCGGTGTTAATGTCCGAGACTGGAGGTTCCCATTCATCGACTTCGCTGTCTATGGAATTCTCCCATAAGACCCGAAAGAAGTCGTCTCGGTCAGAAGGCGTTCCCTTCGGTTTTATTATGATACAGCAACTAAAATGCTGTACCGATGTTCCTTCGATGGACTTCTCCTTCGATGTCTATCCAACGAAGAAGCAACCGAAGCCCTTCGGAAAGCTCATGATGGGACTTGCGGGGCTTATCAACCTGGCCCTAAGTTGCAGGATTGATTGCGACGTATGGGTTACTACTGGCCAACCATGGCAGCCGACACCGTCGACTATGCTAAAAAGTGTCATGCGTGCCAGCTTCACACCGACTTTATGTCACGCCCCGATCCCGCAGAGTCCTTTCGTCCTTGCTTCTGGCTCTTTGGGACCGTTCGTCCTCGCTAAGGCATGATATCGTACAAGCCTAAGTTGCGCTTGCACAAGGCCAAGACCTGAAGCAAGACAAGATAGACGAGGTTGATAATATGCAGCGAAACGTATCGCAGATAATTGAAGCAGCAGCAGACATATTTTAGAATACAAGTGTTGAACACAATGGTAACAAGAAACATTTCTCTTTATTGATTTCATTTGAACAGATTACAAGCTCTCGATTCTCTCTGATATAATGTTACATTCTCTCAAAACTTTACAGATTACAATGATCCTATTCCCATACATTACATCCCTTTATATACAAACCAACTCTTGCAACAGATGTCATCTCTTGGCATCTCTTCTGATTTCTAGCTCCTGAGGATGAGGCACAGGCTATCGCTTCGGACTATCCTTCTCGATGCATAGTGCACCTGCATGCAGACTGATGGTGGGTCAGTATATCAGCATACTGGTGATTGTGAACAAAGAGCTAATTTGTCTGAAATGATCACTGTTCATTTAGTGAGAAAACATTTCTTGTGATGTGATCTTGCTACTTTTTACCTATGTATATTTCATGCATACAGAGTTAGTTTACATCTCTTTTGAAAACATCTTTGAAAAGCCAGCATATCAATTCCATATTAAGCATACAAGGGACTAATCATTTCAAGCACGATGGCTATTCATTTGTGCGGTGCGCAGCGTGTTTCATGAGCATATTATTTCTTTTGTTGAGCAACTGTTAGGGTCAATGACAAGCATAATACATTACCTTTTCTTTAGTGGAAGATAGCATTTCATGGCATAGATAAATCTCTACAAACAATTCATGTCAAAGACTTAAGCAGTACATATGTATCACTTTTTAAGTGATTCTTACCATAGCCGACCGTCCATCCCTGCACAAGACAAGGATTAGCATAAACATGATAAAACCATCATTTTCTATATGATCTAAACTCTTGAGGCACATTTAATCTTTTGGCAATTTTTTATTTAAGTCTGTCAGATAACAGAGTCGAGCTTCCAGATAACAGAGCCGAAGCCCCTAGATGACAGAGTCGAGCTTCCAGATAATAGAGCCAAAGCCCCCAGATAACATACCGGCACCCATTTTCACATGGGGCCCTCTGCGATAAAATACCGACACCCATTTTCACATAGATGCCCTCTGCGATAGACATACCGACACCCATTTTCATATGGATGCCCTCAGTGTGATAGACATACCGACACCCATTTTCACATGGATGCCCTCTGTGTGATAGACATACCGACACCCATTTTCAGATGGATGCCCTCTGTGTGATTCTCTTTTCTTTGATACATAGCCGAAGCTCCTAGATGTCATCTCTTTATAATATGTACAAGTCCGTCAGTACATGTTTGGCATTTAGAATATCTTGAGTGACAAGCAATTATAACTCTAGAATATAATAACAGTTCTATGCAGATATAACATGACATTCTACCTTAAAAGCATACATGTTCGGGGCGTACATGCAATCTCTTCTCTTTGTTTTTAGCATGGCAACAATTCTTTTGATTAAAGGCAACATCTCTACTTTTAGCATACAGGCATCTGTTCGTTTCTTATTAGCATGCAACAATTCTTCTTAGCATACAGGTTAACTCTTTTCTTGTTCTTAGCATGGCACAGGTGAAATCTCTTATAAGCATACACAATGGTTACCATCTTGTGATTAGCATGACAAGGTTCTCTTAATCAAGGCAACGTTCATTTCTTAGCAAGGCAACATATGATTTCTCTTAAAGCATACTCGATGATTTACCATCTTGTTATTAACAAAAGCATTCAATCAAAATCTCCGATTCTTAAGGCGTAAGCGAATCAGCAAATGAGACTTCGTCCACTCACCCAGATCAATCGTCTTATGTTGCAAAGCCAGCAATTCGATCTTTCTGTCTATCTAGTGCCTTCGAGGAGTGGGGCACTACATAATTATCCACCGAAAAGAAGTTTCGTCCTCAAAACTTAAGGAGAAACTTACGATATCCTTAGCAGCGATAGTCCTCATCCTTCTCCATCATCAATCCATAAAATCATAATTCAGACCATATCAAAACTCTTGTTCAATAAAGCATTTCAATCTCAATCAATCAAATCGATAAAACATATGTCGGCATCATAAAAATATTTACGGACTAATTGTATGGAACGTTCATCTCATTGATGATATCAAGCAGGCAAGGAAATTTTAGATCAGGAGAACATGTACGAATTCAATCAAATTAAAATTGGCCAGAGGATCGTGTTGCTCTGATACCATTCTGTCATGCCCCGATCCCGCAGAGTCCTTTCATCCTCGCTTCGGGCTCTTTGGGATCGTTCATCCTCGCTAAGGCGTGATGCCGTGCAAGCCTAAGTTGCGCTTGCTCAAGGCCAAGACCTGAAGCAAGACAAGATAGACGAGATTGATAATACGCAGCGGAACGTATCGCAGATAATTGAAGCAACAGCGGACATATTTTAGAATACAAGTATTGAACACAATGGTACCAAATTTTTTTTTTCTTTATTGATTTCATTTGAACAGAATATAAGCTCTCGATTCTCTCTGATACAATTTTACATTCTCTCAAAACTTTACAGATTACAATGATCCCGTTCCCATACATTACATCCCTTTGTATTCAAAACCAACTCTTGCAACAGATGTCATCTTTTGGCATCTCTTCTGATTTCTGGCTCCTGAGGATGAGGCACAGGCTATCGCTTCGGACTATCCTTCTCGATGCATAGTGCACCTGCATGCAGACTGATGGTGGGTTAGTATATCAATAAACTGGTGATTGTGAGCAAAGAGCTACATTTGTCTGAAACGATCACTGTTCATTTAGTGAGAAAATATTTCTTGTGATGTGATCTTGCTACTTTTTACCTATGTACATTTCATGCATAAAGAGTCAGTTTATATCTCTTTTGAAAACATCTTTGAAAAGCCAGCATATCAATTCCATATTAAGCATACAAGGGACTAATCATTTCAAGCACGATGGCTATTCATTTGTGCGGTGCGCAGTGTGTTTCATGAGCATATTATTTTTTTTGTTCGAGCAACTGTTAGGGTCAATGACAAGCATGATACATTACCTTTTCTTTAGTGGAACATAGCATTTCATGGCATAGATAAATCTCTACAAACAATTCATGTCAAAGACTTAAGCAGTACATATGTATCACTTTTTAAGTGATTCTTACCATAGCCGACCGTTCATCCCTGCACAAGACAAGGATAAGCATAAACATGATAAAACCAATATTTTCTATATGATCTAAACTCTTGAGGCACATTTAATCTTTTGTCAATTATTCATTTAAGTCTGTCAGATAACAGAGTCGAGCTTCCAGATAACAGAACCGAAGCCCCTAGATGACAGAGTCGAGCTTCCAGATAATAGAGCCGAAGCCCCCAGATAACATACCGGCACCCATTTTCACATGGGGCCCTTTGCGATAAAATACCGACACCTATTTTCACATAGATGCCCTCTGCGATAGACATACCGACACCCATTTTCACATGGATGCCCTCAGTGTGATAGACATACCGACACCCATTTTCACATGGATGCCCTCTGTGTGATAGACATACCGACACCTATTTTCACATGGATGCCCTCTGTGTGATTCTTTTTTCTTTGATACAGAGTCGAAGCTCCTAGATGTCATCTCTTTATAATATGTACAAGTCCGTCAGTACATGTTTGGCATTTAGAATATCTTGAGTGACAAGCAATTATAACTCTGGAATATAATAACAGTTCTATGCAGATATAACATGGCATTCTTCCTTAAAAGCATACATGTTCGGGGCGTACACGAAATCTCTTCTCTTTGTTTTTAGCATGGCAATAATTCTTTTGATTAAAGGCAACATCTCTACTTTTAGCATACAGGCATCTGTTCGTTTCTTATTAGCATGCAACAATTCTTCTTAGCATATAGGTTAACTCTTTTCTTGTTCTTAGCATGGCACATGTGAAATCTCTTATAAGCATACACAAAGGTTACCATCTTGTGATTAGCATGACAAGGTTCTCTTAATCAAGGCAACGTTCATTTCTTAGCAAGGCAACATGTGATTTCTCTTAAAGCATACTCGATGATTTACCATCTTGTTATTAATAAATGCATTTAATCAAAAAATCCGATTCTTAAGGCATAAGCGAATCAGTAAATGAGACTTCGTCCAATTACCCAGATCAATCGTCTTCTGTTGCAAAGCCAGCAATCTGATCTTTCTGTCTATCTAGTGCCTTCACGGAGCGGGGCACTACACTTTATCCATACACCATCGGAACCACTACATCCTACGGTCGCTTCCTGGTCCTTTGAAGCTTGGGGCATGGACATTGTAGGACCTATCACCCCTCCTTCATCGAGGGGACACTGCTTCATCTTAGCCATCATCAACTACTTCTCCAAATGGGCAGAAGCAGTTTCGCTGACAGAAGTAAAAAGCTCTAGGGTGATCAGCTTCATCATGCATCATGTCATCTACCGTTTCGGGGTACCCCGTAGGATTATCTACGACAATGGTCCTCAGTTCTTCAGCCATGTTTTCAGCAGATTCTGTGACAAGAACCGCATTGAGAACGTGGCATCAACCGCCTACAATCCGGCAGCAAACGGATTGGCCGAGGCTTTTAACAAGACTATCGTTAAGCTACTCAAAAATCTCGTATCATCCAACAAACGCGACTGGGACGAAAAGCTCGGTGTGTCTTTGGGCCTACTGTACAACGGTACGGACTTCGACGGGCAATACCCCGTTCTCCTTACTCTATGGGAGCGAAGCGGTTCTACCTCTCGAGATTCAGATACCCTCACTCCGTGTTGCGATCACAAATCAATTGACAGAAGAAGACAATGAACGCCGCCATCTGCGAGAATTAGAGGCACTTGACAAAAAATGTCTCCTAGCTCAGCAACCTATTGAACTTTATCAAGCCTGTATATCACAGGCTTTCAACAAAAAGGTCAAGCAGAGGAATTTTCAAATAGGCAGATTGGTCCTAGCAGTCAGGAGGCCGATGGTGTTGACTCCCAAAACACCAGAAAAGTTCGAGTCCAAGTGGGAGGGACCTTTCATCATAGAGACGGTATACTTAAACGGTGCTTACCGCCTCGCTCGACCGAACGGAGACGTTTTCATGATGCCTATCAACGGCAAGTTCCTAAAGAAGTACTACTCATGACATCTTTCAGACATGTACTTCTATCTCTATCCAACAAGGGAGTCAGTGGACCTGATCATCAGAGCTCACGTATATCTCCCTTTCATAAAATCATATGCTTTCGGAACCCAGTTGTTCTGTTGCATTCCATCCTCAGTAGAAGAACAATCACGTCTACATTACCTCTGAGTTGCTCCTCTATGCCCTGTAAAGCGTAATCTTACACCATGTAGGATTGTGCTGCTTATCATGTTTATCACGTCCACATTACCTCTGAGTAAACACCCCGTATGGACAACCCCTGCATTGTCGTACATTGATCGCAGAACTTCCATATGCATATTACCTCTGAGTAGTTCCACGTATCCCTCCAGAGTCACTCCTACCACGTCCATAACACCTCTGAGTAGGAAGATTCTGTCATTAGAACCCCGTATTTGCCCCGTCCATATTACCTCTGAGCAAACATGTCGGTTCTCTCAAACTTATTATCTGTACCTAAAAACCAAGGTGCGCAATAGATAATAGGTCCACTCAAATTACTAGTTCATGACAGCAAAAATGAACACACCACAAAATTCTTTATTTTTTATTTAAAAGTAAAGGATTACATCCCCAGCAGAAGTTATAAACTATAAAATAACAAAAAAGAAGAAAGAGAGACTACAATCCCTAAGCATCAATGGGATTGGCAGAAAGCTCTTCAATCTGATGCTTCAAATCTTACGCCCGATTCTCTACGGTCGCCAAGACCCGGCGTTCGGCTTCTTGACGCATCACCTCTACAGCTTCAGGGACAGTATCATTCTCATACTTTTCATCTAGCTGTTGCTGCTGGTGGGTCAGGAAAAGAATCTGGCAGGTAAAAGCTGGTTCATCCTCCTTAGATGCTACATGTTCAGCCTAGACTCGCTCAGCATCTAACAAGAGTTGGGCTCGCTGGTCTTCAAGGAGGCAAATCTTGGCAGTGACTCCCTCTATGCTAGCTTCCAACGAGGCCCGCAAGTCCACCTTTTCTGGCGTGGATTGAGATAGCCTCTCTACCGCAGCCTCAGCTTCGGCCACCTCGTGATCCCAGACTGCCACTGTGGCCTGATACGATGACTCGACTTCAGCTATCAATTTCTCCTTTTTTGCTTCTATCAGAGCAGAAAAGTCATTTCGCCGGATACTCTGAAGCTCGAAAAGAAGCTGGTCGAGCTCGGCCACCGATGCCTCCAGAATCTCAGCCATATGATCGTGGCCACGGTACGAACGTATCAAACCAATGGAAGGGAGCGCCATGGCTTTTGCCGTCGAGAAACTCCCGTTCGCATTCAGCACCATTGATACGCCTTTCTGCAGCATCTTGTACACTGCTTCAACAACAAACTGTACATACTCATCCGTATCTGCCAGCACTTGAGGCGTCATAGTCGGAGTTGTAGGAGCTGCTGTGAGGGATGGCGGACCAGAAGAAGATCCATCGACTTCAATCTACGAGGCTAAAACCTCGACATCAGTGGACTATCCCTTGACGGGGACTTGAACTTCGTCACTAGCCCGAGGTGCCAAGTGGACGGGAGGAGCCAGATGGGGCGTCGATACTATCCTCCAACTGGAAGGAGCATGAGGAGTGTCCTCCATAACAGGGCCCTTGCCCTTATCAGAGCCAATGACGGATGGTCCCCCGACATCCGGGTTGATGATATTATCCGCGTCCGGGGCAGGACGGCTCTCCCTTTCATTCGAAGCGATAGGGTCCACCCCTGACAGTTCAACCTCCCTCGGAGCCGGGCTCGAAAAATGAATCACATCACCCGCATCAACTCCTCCTACATGGACGGGTGTAGGGCTCGGCAGTGATGTCGACCCTACCACATCAACCCCCACTTCTGGGGCAGGGGTCGGGCTGGGCCACGAGGCCTCATGTGCGACCAGCACCTCGGTACCACAACCAGGAAGAAGCCCAGCCGGCAAATCCTTGTCAGAGATGTCTCCGCTAGACGTGATCTCTCTGGCAGCTTGATCAACATCTTCTTGCGAGCCATCGTCAGAAGAAGACGAGCTCCATACTTTCTCCTCGTCTGGAAGGACTTTTCCTACAACTTCCTTTGAGGCTCCGATGCTTTCAGGCACCCCCTTAACAGTCGGGTCTACTCCCGGTCGAGGCTGCATGCCGCCCTCTTGATGGATCGACCGAGAGACCTCAGCAACCTGAGGCACTAATACATCTCTAGCCTCTCTTCCAACGTAATTTGGAGACACCGAAATCTCTACAGAAGCGACGTCATCAGCGCTCCCTTCCCTAGGAGATACTATAATCGGAGGAATGTGCTCGTTGGAAGAGCTTGCCACCTCCTTCGGCCTACTAATACTCGGTTTTGAAACCCAAGATTTTTTCTTCGGCACCTTCTAGAAGAGAAAGGAGGACATAAGTCACAAAAATCAAAGAATAAATCAGACTATGTAGGACGTCTTTACCTCAGCGGGAGCTGATTCCGTTGGTACTACAGGTGGCACCCCCGGAGCTCCCACCTTCGGAGTCGTCGCTTTCTTCGGTCTTTTTGGCACAGACGAACCAGCCTCCGCGTCAGCCCGTCTCTTTCCAGTTGGGAGCTCGTCCTGAGTACCCCCGTTGATGCTGCAGCAGCAGCCCGATAACCTGCAACCTCCGGTGGACAATATGACTGGGCCGCCGC
Source organism: Iris pallida (assembly GCA_029216955.1). NCBI lineage: Eukaryota > Viridiplantae > Streptophyta > Magnoliopsida > Asparagales > Iridaceae > Iris > Iris pallida. Next base: position 24,340,317 of record JANAVB010000194.1, read on the forward strand.
CAGCATAATTTTTGTTGCCTCTAGCTCGGTGCCAATAATGAAACTAGTCTCCCTATCATAATCTGGGGATACGGTGTTCATGGCGCAATACAGCTTCACAGCCGAATACAAGATTTGCCGTCGAGTGTTGTGAACTGGAGTAGTGAAACGAACTCCAGTGCATCCGGCGTTGTAATATTGCCAATCCCGGGCCCCATCCAGTAAACTCTCAACAAACCCCAGACTATTACTGGGGTTCCTTAACATCAGCTGGGTGTAACCAAACTGGCGCGTAAACCGTCTCGGTAAATACGGCTCCAGATAGCACTTATTTCTGTTACGGTAGACCAAATGGGACGGTCGAATACTCTACAACCAGCGAAACCCCCATGTCGCAGGGCGATCGTATATTCACCGGAGTCTTCCAGTTCTTGGTCTGCCATGAAATCTGTGAAGACGGGACTGACCTTGGTGATCTCCCACCCTTGAAGATAAGACAAAACCTTCCTACAGACAGGGACACCGGTGTGCAGCCACTTCCTCTTATAGAAGCGACGGATAAAGGCATCACCTTCAACATGATCCTCTTCAGGGCCTAGGCTCATCATATTTGGATGATGCAGAATCAACCATCCCATCAGATAATGGATTGGTAGCTCAACTCGGGAAAAGTTGTCTTTTTTGCCCTTCTCGTGGACCATATCATCGACAAAATCTCTTAAACCCCGTAACAGGTTACACACCATCGCGGGAAGGAGTGCCAAAGGACGACCAAAAACCAGTTTTACAGCTGGCAAAATGAGGTTCCTGCTCACTCTCTCTACGGATCCAGATCCGCCCGAGAACACATAGTCCCGGAGCCATATCATCAAGTATGCAGTCAATACTGCCTTGGAAGACATCCGGTGCATGCAATGCCAGAAACAACTATATACGTCATCACCACTCTCGTTTGAACGAGGAGTCTTCTCGCCTAATCGGCTCATGTCGGAGGTCACCTTCGTGTGACTCAGTCCCTGCGGAGTCACAAACCGAATCTTGGAAGGATCCGTCAGGTCTTGCTTGAAGATATAATCCCTCCAAGCAGTCACATGGGGCTGTGACCCGCCCTTCTTCCTTTGTTACAGCAAATAATGGTGGCTTGCCACTTCATTGAAAACAACTACCATTTCTGGGTCCTTGTCTTCCAAAACTTGAATCTCATTTATCGAAAAATATTCCTCATATGGCTCCGAGCCCAGGAAAGCTTGGACACCTCATACATCTCATGGAGGGCCAATCCCAACTCCCCTACCGGAGTAAAAAAGGTGCTAGTCTGGGTGTTAAACATCTCCAAGAGAGCACGAAACATATGTCGATTAAGGTCGACACCTGCTTGGGTGGCACGAAGAGCAGCGGTCAGCCCAATCGCTTTTAGCTCAGTCTTGAACTTCGTCAAAACCCAAAGGGTCAGCTCGTCCCACTTCGACACGTGGTGACACCAGCCCTCAACCCGAAAACCTCCTTTCGGATACATAACCTTCGATGATAGCATCCGGCTTACAAAGATCGAAGCACTGAAGGCGAAAGTGTCGGGGGAACATCACTATAAATGCTCTCAGGGCGCAAAGTTCGGCAATAGTACGAGGTCCCGGCTCGCGAGTAGGCCAAGGTATCTCTTTGATTCGAAGTAACATCAATACGAAGGGTACCCCCCCACTGTCCCTCCTTGAGAAGGAGTAAGTTCCCATGGCATCCTCCTCTTGGAGGCCAAACGGTAGAAAGCCGTCAGTGGCAATTGACACTCAGACTGCCGCATGTACAGGGCCATGCCCTTCGCTCTAAAGAATCAGTCTTCCTTGATCTTCAGTATCTTCGCCTCAGTGGAGATCAAGCAGTCACCAAACAGAAAGGCCGGTTTCAAAAAAGTCACATTCTCGGATTCAACAGATTTCAGTTTGCCGTTCTCCATCATACTTTGGAGAAAAACAGGCGACTGATCCCAGATTTGCAACATCCTCTCAGAAGGCTGATCAAGCATGATAGCAGCCTTCGCTGGGTTAATAACTTCCTCGTTGAAGTCAACCCCCATTTGGCAAAGCGAAGCATCCAGAAGGACTTCGTTTAGCAAGGGGATAGTCATTGATACTGACACAGCAAAAACAAAAGATAGGCAGCAAGAAAAAATTTAGAGGCTTCAAAGACAAAACATTTTGGGGCACATCAGCAGCCTGGCACATAATCGGGGCCCAAGCCCATTCGGCGCATAATCAGGGCCTAAACCCATGCACGTCAGCAGTAAAGCTTCGGCGCATAATCAGGGCCTAAGCCCATGCGCTTCAGCGGAAGAGCCTAAGCGCATCATCTTGACGGAAGTCCATGCGTATCAACAACAAGGAGTTAGGGCACAGCAACAGGATGCAACTCATCCATATGTCCCAAACTCGTCTAAAAATGTTTGGGAACTACAAAGTCAGAAGACACGCACCCGTCACCGCAGGTCGAACGTCGGCGGGAGTCACAGTGATGATAGGAGCATCCTCCTCATCGAACTCCATCGGCTCCTTACCCCGGCCTTGTCCTCGGCCAGCACCTTCGCGAGGAGTTTTAGGAGCCATCTCGAAAAAAGAAGTTAGGGTTTTTGAAAGAAGAACTCTAAAGAAGAAGAAAGCAAAGAGAAGAAGAACTCTCTCTCTCCATCAGACGCCTATTTATAGGCTTGGGCATACGCAGGAACCAATGAAGAGTGACGTCAGCCACCGCTTGGGGTTCTGCGAAATAATAACTACAAATAATCTAAAAAGATCATCATTAATCTTTTTGTTTATTTCGAAGCGTTATCATTTGCATTAAAACATAGGGGAGCGTTCGCCTCATCACAGATGCACAGAGCAATCATGTATCCCGAATAGTCATGCGCCCCATTGAAGACACCACCATGCTTCTTATTCAAAGTATTCCAAAACTTGACGAAGAGTTTTGAAAACTTTGAAGGGGATCTTGTAGAAGCATGGAATTTCAGGCACATCTACAGGCCAGAATTCCTATGTGCTTAACACAACATGCGCCAGGGAGCTCTAACGAAGTACTTGTATAGCAAAGAACAGCAAAAGTATAGACATCAAAAGAATATTTTTATTTCATATAAAAGTCTATTACATGTCTAAAAAGGCTTTACAAAGGAGAATTTTTACAAAAAGAAAGATCCAAAGACTACAGCCAGGCGCAACAAACTGCCATGCGCCTCCTGCTAGGCGCATCACTTCAGTGTCTCAGTCAGGCGTATCTATTTCAGCATCTCAGTTAGGCACATCACGAAGTCTCAGCATATGCGCTCCACTTCGATCCAATCAAGTGCTTCGGCTAAAGGGGCAGCTTTGAGCAGAACCAGAGTGGGCAGCCAATCCCACTCTAGCAGGAGGAAAAGCTCTCCAAAGCCCAAGGAAGAGGAGAGCACCGTAATTCTGATCTGTGGCTCTTCCGACATAACGGAGATCGAGCTCGAGCATCCCGATCTTTGGATGCAACAGGCACCTTCGGCCTGCCTCAGAACCTCACGATTCTGACTTTTTGATGTAACGGTCACCTTCAAGTGCATGAACGAAGACAACTCGTCGCATCTTCACCCTCGGAAGATTCTTGTCAACAGAATGTACTCGAGCAAATAAGTTCATTCGGAAAGACGTGAGAGAACGAGAAGCAAAATCTATCCTTGCTGTTATTTATAGGCCGGGCAAATCAAACCCATGTGCCAAGTGGCGGGCTCTCCGAATCTCGCACAATATTGAATTTGTATTTATGGGTTTGAACCTGACTCCTTGAATTCAGCCAAGTCAAAACGGCTATTTAAAGCACTTGAAGAACTCAACTGTCGGACCAATAAAGATGCGTTATGTAAATGGATGCGTCGGTCAGATGCCGTACATCGTACAGACGCGCCCGTCAGTACCAAACGCCCTGTATTGATGCGCCCAACAAAGCACAGATCCATGCGTCCTAATCAACATGGACTCGTGCACCCAGCGGGGTACAAATCGATGCGTCACCCCACCAAGCAATTAATGCCAAAGTGACAAAGTTGGCAGCACGTCCCTGGAGGACTGAATAGTTGGCAGCTTTTACAGAAAATGAAGCATCGCTGATGTCAGCATCATCATTACTTTCTTTCGACGGTTACAACCCACGTGGCCGACCAACCACTTGCATGCACCTCAGCAGCCATGCGCCTGAAGATTTACATGTACCTCAAAAACCGTACGCCCAGACTGGTTCATGACTCCTGAAGGTTGTGAGCCAAAGTCTTCTTATGCGCCCAATCCCAAGCGCATCCTATCAAATTACCCTCCACAAATCCGAGATCTTTGAGCTACGGACATGTGCCATGTGTCCTTTGACTCAATTCAGCCAATGAAGGGGTGCTAATCACCCAGGATCTCAGCAACTGAAAGATCCTCTCCCCTGCTACGTGCCAGCCCATAAATGCAGTATGAAGGATTCAACCCATAAATAATGGTACATCATCCATGCGCCTCCTGCAGCTTCAACCACGTGGCATTCCCACGTACAGGCACATCCTATATATGCACGTATGAGCAGTCTAACATGCTGCTTATAAATAGAGGGATCATCTCCTTCTCCCAGACACACACAGAGAGACAGACATATACAGCAAAGACAACCGCAACCAGAGCATCAGAGTTCACTCACAGAGATCGGAAGAGACACTCAATGTCTTCTTTCTCTTCGCAAGCTCCAGCACCCAGAGCAACTCAGACCTTCAGAGAACCAAAAACCGTCGTCAGATCATCAACGGAGTCAATATATTACCACTCGCTCCATCGACACAGTACCTAGATAAACAAAAGTGTACTCCTAGGACTACGTCTAAGTCCTACATTGTAACATTATTCTGTTTGTAGTTGAAATTGCAATCAAAAGATTTTAATGGCAAACATGTTCTACCGAGCATAATATAAAATCAAACGTGTGAATCAGAGCTTCACATTCTAATATTGTGAATGTGAAGCTCTGTTTCATGTTTGGTTTTATATTATGCTCTGTTAGAACAAGCTATGAGATTCATGGTGATACTGATTCCGATACTGATTCTTGGTTAATATTAATATTTTTACACTTCTCTACGCTTTGGTTGAGATGTATATCATATGATGCGGAATAGGATGCCTCATGACCCGAATGAGAAGAAGGGGAGTAGGGAGGCTCACTCTATACACTCATCCGCCTACGATATACACTCTATACACTCTTACTTATGCAAGTCTTTTGAGGTAATCAGCATTATACTAGATTTTCGAAAAGATCTATAACTCTGATAGGCCCAAAAGACTTGGCATAAGTAAATTTAATTTTCAACACTTACCTATCTACTACTAAGATATCTTATATATATCCTTCTAGGATACTCACTCTATACCGATATATTAAATTTGATTTTCAACACTTACCTACCGCCTAGACACCGCCTAGACGCCTAAGCAATCAATATCGATACTCATAAAAATAGTCTGATACCGATACCGATACCCAGATGGTACATTGATACAACAATTGTTCTCATACAATATATACAGCCTTATTAACAAATACACAATTGTTCAAATACAACATTTATTCAAATAAAGTGGCTTCGTCGGAGATCGCGGGCTGCTCATCGTAGTTTGTGTGTATAATCATTTGAATGTTTCATCTTGTTGATTCAATAAAGTATTTTTTCTATTGTCCCGTGGAGCATGTCGATTTTGATAGAACCATATAAAATAATACATGTTTGTGATTTATTATTGTTACTATTAGTTCCGTTAATTGTTCTTCTTATTTTACTCATTTCTTCTTGGTATTTTATTTTTAATCTATCGTTATTGTTTATCCATACGAATTTCCAAAATAGATGTCTTCAACAATAGAAAAAATCTTAATGCTTGCATGGTTACACTCAACGGTGCATGCAGCTTATATTTTGGTGACAGTTTAGTCAGGATATGTTAAAAATCATTCTTTGCTCTTTTTCATGGGCATGGTATACTCTAATTTCATCAATTTTTCTTTCAAGTATTTGGAAAGGCCATGAATATGTAGTTAGAATAAATGCATAATATTGGGAGGGAAAGTGAATCCTTGGGGTGAGTGGGGGAACCATTCCTCCCTATTTTACTTTTATTTGAGAACCATTTTTCTTTCCTGCTCCTTTTCCCTTGACATCCAAACACGAAAAATGAAAGAATTTTCTTTCCCAATGTCCTGATTTCGCTAAGCAAACGTAGCCAATAGCTCATGATGTA